>JAPMLY010000915.1:0-108702 GCA_026401115.1 Tetraselmis chui
CGGCGGGTTCCCCAACGTGACTATCATCGTCAAGCCACCCTCCAACCATTATTAAAATTTAGACTAGAGCATCCAGCTATCAAATATACCTAGTTCCCCGTACGTTTACGATGGCACTACTTCAATGCACCCCCGTTCATTGGCGAGCGGAGAGTACACACAATATGTTTCCCCTTGTTGCTTCTCATCGTCCGTGTAATTTTTGCCTGAAAAATAAATAAATGCAATCACTACTGTGTTTTGTCTAGTGAACATGTCCGGTATTGTAAACTCTCTTACAAGAAAAAGAAGAACCTGTGCGGTATTCAAGGCAGCAAGCTGTTTTTTTTTTGGCGCCCCCGGGGTATGGAACTGGCAGGTAACTCGCACCGGCACCCTCAAGAGGCGGCGTTTTGCAAGCATGACTGAGAGCAAATGCTCGAAACAAACCTCAAACTCATCATCGATAATGTTCCCGGGTAGGCGACGCTCGTGTGAGTGCATTACGTACCATTGTACGAGAGCCGCACCGTACTGTGCTAACCCCACACGATGCCAATGTTGGATTTTCACCAACTAAAACCTTCCAAACAAACAAACATTAAGGCATTCCCGGCACTGAGCCACTGACCAAGAAAGGTATGCCCTTCCCGTCCGGACTTCGACTCATTCGAGTAATGCGAGAAGGAGCAAGGCCCATCTCACGGAGCAAAAACATGTCGGGAGTGCGATACATGAACTACAAAGAAAGCAATATGAGGGAGGGCTAGCGCCACAACTGAAAAAACATCCCATTTCCATGTAGAATAAATGGCGCCATGAAGGGAAAGGGGGGACACCACCTAAAAGTAAGGCATTTATATCTTCGGGGGAGGTAGCGAATTGACGTACAAAACCATTAAACTATGGGGCCATCGTCCCAAAATTACGACGGTGGCACTCCCAACGTGGGCATTCAAGCATGATATGATCTATAGATTCATGCACATCTCCGCCGCATGCAAGACAATGTTGGAGCAAACGTTCAAACATGGCATGAATGCGGGCTAGACGACGGGCTGTGGGAAATACACGCTTACGAAATTAAATCATAATGCGTAGCCCTGCAACGCCCCCCGCGGGAATGCCCGTGCCCTATTGTGGCAATGGGTTTCCAACATATGAAGCCATGTAATAAATACTCAACGTATTAGTATATGTTAACGATGATGTCTCAAATCGACCCCATACCGTTGCTTTAACTAGGTTAGAGGCAACGCGTGGTTGCAAAGACCTCTAGGCGGATGCGACGCCTACGTTTTGGGCTAATTCCGCGCTTGCCCTAGCAAAACGATCCAACCACCGCACGGTCCAAGTATTTGGGCGCATACGACTAGGATGGCGCACCATATCGCTTATGCATGTAATTACGGTGGGCGCTTTAAGGAACGCCCTAATCCTAGCCGGTGCTGCCATTGCTTCTATGGGCGCTATTCCTAGCTCCCGTAGTAGCGGCGCTGTGTCCACCCCAGGGGCCTTCTCACCCACCCCAACTAGGCGCCTCAAATATTGATTCAATATAGTTTGTAATCTATTGAGGATAAAGCAAGCTGTTATTGATGATAAACAGCAATACTATTTTCCATCATTATGTATTGTTATCCGCCTATTATTCTAAAGGATTTTCATTCTTTGTTATTCGGAGTTTTTGATAATTATAATGTTTCAAAATTATATAATAATATTATTATTGTTGCAAGATTTTAGATATTGTTATCGTCTATTATTCAAAACTATTTTCATTCTTTTTTATTCCCAGTTTTTGATAATTATAATGTTTAAGATTTATTATTATTATTATTATTATTATTATTGTTGTTTCAAGATTCACATTATTATTTATATTTCGTGTTACTTTGGGTACCTGTATCTTTAGTACCTGTACATCAGAGATAGGCCGCGGACGGAACCTGATCCCGGCGTCTGTGATGTCAGCCTGTGAACCACCTGAGTGCCAGCCGCACAACACAGCAAAAGGCGAGTACTCTCTTCCGGCGGCTTTCGTGCTTGTTGCCGGGATTTCTCTCTCTCAGGCTCGTGTGCGAAACACTGGGGGCGCGCCTTTGCTCAGATTATAAACTGGCAGCTACGCTCAGCCACGTATTTCCCAGAGCCTTCAAATTTTGCAGAGGCGGCTATTTTTGTCCTGGACGAAAAAGGCTGACGTTGAGAGCGGCCTGCGGGCAGCAGCTCCGCGGGTTGGCCGGCCGCCTATGCGTGGCCCGGCCGGGCAGGGATATTTAAACATGGCTGTATCGCCAGACGCACGTCGCGCTGTGGTGGTGTCAGCGCTGCTCTTGGCGTTTGTTGCGCCCGTCTCAGGTGAGGCATCCCCCGTTCAGCTCCGCCCCGCTCATTAAAGTACTGCGACAAGTACAGGACGCCTTGCAAACTTGCATGCCACAGTGTAGGGCCACATCCCGCCGCGAGCATGCATTCGGGCGTCCACTGGCCCGGGCTGTTAGTGAAGGAGCCGTACAGCGCAGAGACACATGGAGGCCACCAGCGAAAGCACCGTCGATATTCTTGACAGGGGTCCGCGTTAGGCGTCGGGTCGGGTGTGTCGTGGATGTGATGTCAAGACCGGAGCCTTTTCCTCCACCTTACAGTATATGAGGAGTATTATTTAGACCACTATCTCAACAAGGTGATTGAATAAGGATCATAGCAGGCAAGCGTTGTGGGCCGGAAAGTGGAAGGACATAGCATAGAGCAGTGCTTACGGTCAGGACAGTGAAGGAGGCTGTGGGGAGGATTACGGGGGGGGGGGGGGGGGGGGCTGTGTTGGAAACGTATTGGTGAACTTGACCGGTTCAGCGGAGCGAGTAGTGCACAGGTCGAACATGGGGGCCGTGCTTCGGGAAACTTGCCGAGTTTGCCTACGTTAGTTCGGCAATACCAGCCTGTCAACAATGCCACTTGCCCTTTGTCGCTTCCCGCCGGAACCGCCTTGCTACCCACCGCTCGTACCGTTCGTGCCGTGATTGTGGAGGCTGGTGCGGATGGAAGTAGTGGTTTTGTTTTTTGTACGGCTTATACGGGCCACACACAAGAGTTTGCGCGGCCCCACGCACTGACGCCGCTCGCGGCGCTTTCCACTGTTGCCTCGTGCAGGTTCTTTCTTCCGCTACGGTACCCTCTCGTGGCGCGCATTGGATGGCTACGACATTAACTCGAAGCGTATCGTTCAGGTGAGGCACCGTCCAGGCCCCACCGGCCCTGTAACAAGACGCGCGCAGGTCTCACAACTGCGGAGCGCTCATGTTGCGCTACTGAGCGTTTTCTTGCATCTGTCTTGTTTGTCGCTGCAGTTTTCGCTGTCGCTCGCTGTTCGCGCCGACTACAAGTGGGGTGAGTTTGAGGGGCATCAGTGGGCGCTGGCTCCGCGAGGCTCTTCGGACTACAACTCTTTTTCGTGGTACGGCAGCGAAGGTTTCTACAAGGACGAAACTATAGCTCCCGGCTGGGTGCACGCCTCGTGCACGGAGGAGCAGAGGAATAATTTCTATCAGCAGCGCGAGTGCTTCGAGTGCGGACCGGACAGTTCGCCCGAAGCCGACAACTACAGCGGGTGCGTGAAGACTGACGCCATGGCCAGCATCTCCTCCACCCGCTCCTTCTACGTCAAGTTTGGCGTCACCAAACAGAGTAACGGAGCAAACGTGGTGCCCTGCGAACAGTGAGTTCCCCTCCCCTCAAACTTGCCTGTTGCGCATTGCCGATGCACATTCTCACCGCCTATTTGTCCTGTCGCCCGCGAGCCTACTCTGTCTGATCATCCCTTAATACCCCATTCCAACTTGGAAGGATGTAACCCTTGTGCGAAAAACTACTACCATCCTGCTGGCCTGGATAACTCAACCGTCCCACTTTACGGACAAGTGCGACGCATAACTCTCATCTTCTCCCGTTTTCCACCCTTCCGTCCTGCAGCCCTGGCCACGCCCCCGTCTCTCGAAAATGCTGCTAGTCTCGAAAATGGGTACTAAATAGAGTGTAACTGGAGGTGAACTGGCGAAATTGATGATTTTTCGGCGTTAACGGATGAACTTTGGTTTTTGTGCTTAAATCATTTTACCCATTTCCATTTTTTTGGATTTTGGCGATCACTATTTCTCTCCGCCTGCTTCCCTCCCCTTAGCCCCACGAATGCACCCGCTTCGCTCCTGGTTCGGCGGGACAATCCTCTCCTCACGTTTTCTCAATTCTGAGCCACTGCTGTCCTGCAGCTTTTTCATTCTCGTGGATTCCACCCCTCATCTCTCCTTTCCAACTTCCGGACATGAAATGCAAAACCCCATTTGGCCTCGCCCCTTGATCCAAACCCTAAAGTGCGCGACGAACACTGGCGACCTACAATTCCCTCCTCTCCCTTGTTCGGGTTACTTGATTGGGGTTTCCTGCAGCCACTGTCCGTTTCGGAGGATTGCTCCGTTTTCATATCGAAGTTGTGCTGTCGAAAGCAAGATATTGTTCAGGAAGTCGATTCGACGGGCATCGATTGCCGAGCTATGACGGCTAGTGCGTAGATTGTCTGATATACTATCGAGCTAACGATTCAGCCGTTTGCTACCGTTATGGTAAGTACTATGGCGTGAGTGAGGGAAGTAGAAGGCTCCCATCATGAGTATATAGATAAACCCCTTCCTCCTCTACGTGCAGTCGTGCACCTTGGTCGAGGTACCGTCGTCTTGTTCCCCAGTTGCATACTACCTTTACCATGATCCATATTTTGCGGAGATCCATATTTCACGAGGATGATTACTGTCGAGGCACACGGCTCTCGCATTCCGCCCTCATTCCCCCCCCCGACTGAAATTGCCCTTTGTCCCCGTTTAATGTCTGCCTGCAGTGCGTTTGTGTGTGACATATCGCTCACGCGCGTGGATGACGACGGCACGGTGCTGGAGTACACCGCCTCTGACAACAGCAAACAAAACGCGGACTGCTTCTACTGGTACGAGAACCCGCTGTTCAACCCCGACCTCTGCGCGCCGTGGGACGAGATGTTCGGTTTCTTCTTCGGCGACGGCGACACGCACAACGTGGTGATGGAGCTGTTCCCTGGTTCGAGCTACACGGAGGCGGAGCTCGGGTCGCCGCGCTACCAGGCGGTCGGCAATTATATGGTCGGCACCTCGCGCTTTTTGCATTCCTACATCGAGGACACCACAGACCAGTTCCTCGCGTACTTCACGGGCGGCGACCGCTCGCTGGAGTGCGCTCGGTTGGGGCAGGGCGACACGCACACGCCCGACGGTACCGAGTGCCTGGCCGGCGACTACGGCAAGCTGCTGAACAACAACGCTGAGGGTCGGTTCCGACTCGAAACGCAGGTTTGGATCAAGGGCGGGATCACCGCGTCGCCCGTGATAGTAATGCCGCCAATTATCCCGGTACCACACCGGCCCTATGGCGAGCGATCCCGCTTCCACGTCGCTGCGTACGATCCGCTGGGCAACGCGCTGGATTTCCGTTTCGGCACCCCGAAGGAGATGGGCGGCATCGTGCGCTCCAAGTCCGACGCCTTCCCTTACTCTGAGGGCCTCATTATGGCCAACAACCACAACTCCACGATGTACGACCCCAACACCGGCAAGCTGCTCTACAACTTTTACCCCTTCAATGTCAGCATTGGTACGCAGTACGGCACATTTTACTGCAACAAGTACACCAAGGCGTACGTGCTTGGCGGAGGGTTCAGCAACGCGGCGTGCCAGGAGGACCGTCAGCCCATGCTCCCGCCGGGCGTCACCCAACACTCCTTCACCTCGACCATCCCCGGTATGGTGGAGTGGAACACCTGGTTAGACGCGGACGGGGAGCCCTGCACCGCGCAGACCGCTAGCGGGTGCGCCGGAAAGCTGGACAACGGGCTGTATAACTTTGTTGTGGTCGCGTCGCAGTTTACTGGCGCTAACGGTAACGGCGTGAAAGTGACTGCGGACTTTCTGGTGTACTTATACGATGGGCCCACGTACTTTTGCAACAAGAATTGCATGGACAACAAGCGCGTCAACCCCTTTGGCCTCACCACCACCAACGACGCCTCTGACAACTACGACGCCTCGGGTGACTACAGCCCGCAGTACCCGGGAGTTCCGACCTACGTGGACCGCGATGGGATTTACGGTACCGACTGTCTGCCGGGCGACGACACGTGCACAATTGGCACTCGAGTTCAGTCGCAAAGCTGCACGATTTGCGGCCGCACCGCGCCGGAGCGTAACCTCTGCACCCCCTTTGCGGACGATGGGCAGGGCAATGAGGACGCGTGCGGCGTGGGGACGCTGAACTCCACAAGCGGGGTAGTATCCATCGTGCCTGCGTTCACCGCGTGCAAGATGAACCAGGTGCCTCAGTTTGTTCAGGTGGAAGGAGTGTTGCCGTACAACGGGGGCGCCAGCCCTCGGTTTATCCTGGAGAACCCGGGGCAGGAGCTGTATGACGCGAGCTTGGGGCTGAAGAACGCCGTTCGCCCCGTGTTTCGTGCGTATCGCTACGACGACGTAATTTTCGCAGTGACGGCCGTCGACCACGACGACTGCTCGGAGCTCAGCGTGGAGGCGACCGCGCTCCCTGGCTCGGCTGTCTTTGAGGAGCCAACTTACCTCGCCAACTACGCGGCGTTCCCGGAGGGTCGTATGGTGCGTCGCGTGTTTAGATGGAATGGCGACAACCTCCGCGCGCAGGACGAACGCCCCGAGAGCAGCATGGTTTGTTTCTACGCCTCCGATAAGTACCTCGTCACCAGTCAGCCGTTTTATTGCGTGGAAATTCTGATCGAGGAGCAGCCGTCCGCGATGGAGCAGACGCTCATCCGCTTCGACTGCAAGCTCAGCCTCGAGTGGAACGCGCTCGTGCGCCGCTTTGTCGTAACCGACGCCCCTTACGGCGGCCCCATCCGTAAATACTACACCAAGTGCGAGTTTGAAGATTACATGTGGCACCACGCGATGGTGAGCGTGGACGAGATGGGGGAAGCTTCGCTGTACGTGGACGGCGAGGCGCAGGAGATGGTCACTGGGGTCGGCTTTGACCCGCGCATCGTGCTCCAGTTCGGTCGTGGTGCTGACGTGCCCGGAGAAACTAGTTTTACGCTCTCTGCATACCCTAACATGTGCCCCACCGACTACAGCTTCCCGCCACCCCCTCCCTCAGCCGGCACCCGTCGTCGCGGCCTGCTAGCGGACCTTGGGCCCGACAATGATGCCACCACCGCCAATGTCGCGGGCGGATTGAGGGAGTCTATGTTTGGGGGCTCTTACAATGAGAACCCTACCAGTGATCAGCCGGTACGGGACGGGTACAACAACATCACCGCGCCTGCTGGCGATGACATACTCAACTCGACGGTCCACGACTGCTGCTCATTTGCTATCGCTGATGGCTGCACCGCCGGTAAGGTGGCATCATTCGGCGAGGGATCCCGGTCAGCGACGTTTGAGGGGCTTAGCGACGAGGTGGCGGTGTGGAACCGCGCGCTGTCGTGGGAAGAGGTACGGGCGACGCTGTTTAAAATGCCACAGTATTTCCCTACGCACAAACTCGAGGCGCCTCGCGGGGTGCAGGAGGACCTTGCCGCCGGTCGCGTCCTGTACGCCCGTTTCAACAACCCCTGCATGGAAGGTGACTTGGCCTCAACGCCCGTGACCACTGCGCGCCGTCGCTCGCGGCGATCCTTGCTCCAAACCGCCGTCGTTTCTGAGGATTACGTCCAGACCACAGGTATGGCCTCTGCTGCCTTCATCGGCGGCGTGTCCTTCAATGAGCCTCGCCGAGAGGGCATCAGCGACGAGGGCGGTTTCACGGCCGGCGACTACGTCACGCTGGACGGTCGACTGAGCATGCGGGACTGGGACAACGACACTCTGCTGCTCGTCGGATGGCGCGAGCACGCGCTGTTTGCGTACACCGGCGTCCCGTGGGCAGCGCCTGCGGTGCACCGTGTGGTTCCTGGAGGCGCGGTGCCGTTAGATGGGGGGGTGGAGGTTGAGATGAAGGGGATCGGCTTTGCGCGGTCCCCCTTTTTGAAGTGTGCCACCGTAGCTCCCGATATTCGCGGGGAGTGGGCGGCGGGGGGATTCGGGCCGGAGGACGCCACCCGCGCTCGTGTGGACGACCCGCCCTACGCCAACCGTTTCCTCAACCTCAATGCTTCCTTTCTTACCGGCGCCAACCCCTGGCTATACGAGAGCTTTTCAAGCGTCGCGCTGAGTCGGGGGCGTGTGAAGCTCTCGCCTGACGACGAAGCGCCCGAGTTGCATCCCAGCAGTTTCCGGTTCGGCGCAAATAAGGTGTACAACCCTTCTTGTCCTGACAACCCGTGCCTAGGCGGCGAGAAGAGCCCACGCGTGCAGTGCAAAGACCCCGGAAACTGCCCTGAGTTGGACCCCGAGGACGCGCAGGTAGAGTCTCGATGCGTTCGATGCTCGGTGGGTACTCGCATCGATTGGCTGTCCACCAATCCCGGTAACCGAAAGGGCAGGCTGCATCCCTACGAGCGCATCAGCCCGCTGCCCAGCTTTTTGGGTGATAACTACGCGGTCGACTACTACTACGGTGGCTGGGAGACGGTGACATGCGAGGCGCCGCCTGGCCCGTTCCCCTCTGACCTCTATTATGTTGGCGTCTCCAACGACGCGGGTCTTACGGGTAGCCCGCCCAAGGCTCTTACATACAGCGAGTACGCTCTCAAGATGAATAACACCGGGCGCGTTGTTACCCCCGAAGTTGTGGGGAAATCATTCTCTGCTTGGTTTCTCATCACGGACGAGGCGCCCCCCTGCAACGACGACTCTGCCCAGGCTTGCCGCACCACGATTTTCCGCCTCTCCAACGGCGTGGGCGTCGCGATGGACTACGGCATCGTGCGCGCGATGGCCAACATGAAGACGATCGGGGACGGTGCGGGGGAACAGTTTCTGGGCAGCCTGGGCACCAACTTGACTGCGTTGAATGAGTGGCACCACGCGATGCTCACCATCGACAACTCGACTGTTCGCTTTTACCTCGACGGAGTCGACGTGATCGAGGAGGAGATCGAGGTGCCTGCCCCCGCGGACGGCTACCGTCTCCTTTCATTCGCCGACCGTCTCGTGGGTTACGTGGACGAGGTAAAAGTGTTCAAGGATGTGCTGAGCTATGAGCAGGCGATGGAGTCGATGTGGCGTCGTGAGCCGGCGGCCTCGGACCGACTGGAGGCCTACTATCGCCTCAACTCGTGGGACGATCCGCTAATGGACTATGTGGGCGACAACGACGCGGTGTGCAGCGACGGAGGGTCGTGCACACTCGATGACATCGCTGCCCCTTGGGAGCCAACTACCATGTACTCCATTAACGGCGGCTCGCCGGAGCTCGTCAGCCTCAGCCTGACGGGTGGAGAGACGCTCGACATCACCGGCTTCAACTTTGCGCCCAGCCAATGGCTCGGTTGCTACTGGGGAGAGTACGAGCGCGTGGCGGGTGTGGGTATTGCGCCGCCTGAGATTGAGCCCCTCACCTGCCCCCCTCTCCCGGATGTCTCCGCGATGTGGCGCCCAGACAGCGAGGGCAAGATGCCACGTCCTGATGGCCTCCCGCAATCCATGGTCCCCTACGATCTGATGGCACCCGTGGCCAATGCCTCTGCAGTGTTCACTTCCGAGTCGGGCTTTGTCACGCCGGAGTCCAGTCGCGACATGCGGTGCGTATCGCCGCCCCGCGAGCGCGCGGGACTATACCACTTTGCGGCGGCGAACCGAGAGGCTCTCGTCACCACCGTGTCTGAGTTTGCGGAGGTTGCTCTGGAATGCGACGGCGTGGATGACTACGCCACAGCGCCGGACGCTGCCTTACTAATGACTCCCGCGGGGGCGAGCGGCCTGAGCTCTGGTTACACCCTGTCGACATGGGTTCTCCCATACGGCACGCTCGCTGACTCGGACCTTCCAATGTTTGATACCGGTCTACCCGGGCAGTTCTACACCCCGCACGTCCCTGGCGACTCCTCCCTCACCGGCCCCATTCGCCGCGCCAATGACGAGGACGAGGACACGGACTCGCAGGACCCAACCGTCGTGGCTGCCTTTGAGAGCCCCACTCCCGGTGGGGGTCCCGGCCAGCGCACCACCTACGGCGCACTCCTTTGGACGCCCGGCCGCGGATTTGCGTACTACGACGACTGCATCGCCGACGTTGCCTCCTCCGCGCCCAACTACGTGCCCAACACCTGGCACCACGTCGCCGTCTCCGTCGATCCGGAAGGACAGGGGGTGCTTTACGTTGACGGCGCCGCGGCCGACAACTTTACCACCAACTGTCGCGTGCCAATGGACGCATCGTTTTCGATGTGCGCCAGCGTTGCCGAGAATCCTGCCGCGGACGGTAACCTCACCACAGGTAGCTTGGCTGTTTTTCCCAACGCCCATTTCGCGGGTCGACTGGATCAGCTGGAGCTGCACGCCTCGCCACTGAACTCGAGCGACATCGCCGCGGGGATGTTTCAGTACGACCCCGTGCGCACACCTGCCGTCAAGTACCACTTCGCACGAATCGCGCCCGGGGGAGTCTTTCCCAACGTGGCTGAAAACTCGACAATGGGAGATGCCACTCCGGGTGCGAGCGATGGGCCTGTTCTGGTGAAGTCCACCGGCCCCTGGGCGGCCGCGAAGGTCATGGGCGCGAGCGAGGGGGAGGTAGATGTCGGCGGAGGTCAGGCAGTGACCGTGATGGGTCATAACTTCGCGCCCAGTCAGTGGCTCAAGCTCGACCTCGGCTACGGCGACTCCGTCCCGTTCACTTATGGCACCGCCAACATGATGACCGCCTCCACCCCCGCCGGCGTCTGCCACGACGAGGCAGAGGTGGTCGTGACGAACGCGGATGGTCGCCCCGAAGGCGACGGCGACTCTGCTGCCGAGCTGAACTACGAGTGCACTGTCGCCGGACTGTTGGAGGGCGTCGCGGCGTACTATGCGATGGACGGGCAAGACAGCCTCGTGGACACCGGCAGTGGTATGTCCACGCTGGTGGACGCGGGACGGATGGCCGCCCATGGCTCGTGCCCGAGCAGCCTGCGCGCTGCGGACCGTAACGGCTACCTGCACGCTGCGTTTGGCATGCTCGATACCGCGTTAATGCACAACTGCTCCGTTCCTGCGCCTGTCACCTCCACTCTCGCCTCTGCCGCTGCGGCGGGCGAGTGGACTGTCAGCGCGTGGTTGTTCCTGCCGTACCCCGTTGATGCGTCTCCCTCCCCGGAGTTGACCGCCTACGGCAGCTGGAAGCTGGTTACCTACGTGGTGGGACACGGCGACGCACCCATTGTGTACTCTGGGCACCAGAACGCCACCGAGTTGGACGCTCCGATATTCGCGGAGGTGATTTTGGATTTTGTCGTGACTGGTGTGATGGCGCCCGGGATTTGGGACGACGTATGGCTATACTCGCGCGCGCTCGCGCCCTGCGAGGTGGCCGGTCGCTACTTCACCTCGTCATATGCTCTCGACTTCAGCGGCGAGGCCGCTGCGAACAGTACCGTCGCAGGCGGTTCGGTCGGCGCGACCGTTCTCCCGTGGGGCATCGGCGCCGTAAGCGCGTGGGTATTTTCCTACAGTGCGGGTGAGCCACAGACGATCGTGTCAGCAGACGACGGTTCTTTTTTGCTGGGCCTCGAGCACGGTCGAGTCAGTGTCAGCGTCAGCCCCTCATCTCGGGGACCCTGCCTGTGCGAACCGTGCGAGAACGAGGTCAACTACATCAGTTGGAAAGCGCGCGTGATGCCTGGTCAGTGGCACCACATCGCGGTGTCGTACAACGGCTTCGACGCGTTCATCCTCGTCGACGGTGTATTGCGCGACAAGGTGATCATCCGGGAGCGCTGCTTCGAGGTCAACATGCAGGGTGGCCGTCGTCGACTCGCGTCGTTCGACGGCGAGGTGGATAGCGTGGAGGGTCTCGAGGCGGCTGCACAGGTGGAGGTTGCGTTGGGCCGGCGGAAGCTGGCGGGTGTGGTGGGCTACGGACTCGAGGCTGACGACTGCACGCGTGACCCTGACGCGAACCCTGATGCGCCCATCTGCCTGTTTTCTAGCGCTGAGGCAGAGGAGGAGGTGGAGCCGGAGTGCAGGCCCTGGATGTTGGACCCTCGCCCCTTCCGTGTCGGCACACATGCGGACCACGACTTGAATCACCCTTACCTTCCGCCCAACAACCGCCGTCGCCCCTTCAACGGTCTCATCTACGACCTGCGTTCCTTCGACCAAGCTGCGGAGCCGTGGGAGGTGAAGGCGTTGGCGCAGTGCGCGCCGAAGGATGCCCTGCTTAACGGCCGTGGTGACGCGTACCTCCGCTTTGACGGCGGTGGCATAGCGGGTGCCGCTGTCGCTCACACCGCCCTCGCCAAGGACATCACCGTTACGGGCATCATGCCAAGTATGTACGCCAACGCCTCATACGATGGCCCCACCCATGGACCCGCGTGCACCCTGTACGGCCCTGGCGTGACGGGCACCGTGAACGGCCTCCCTGGCGTACTCACCCTCACCGCGCGAACCGTGTGTGGCGAGAAGCGCGCCATCGGCGGCGACGACTTTTCAGCGGCGCTCATGGACGGCTCTGACTTCGCGCTCGACGATGGCTTTGTGAGCGTCACCGACGCAAACGACGGAACCTACGTCGTGAGCTATGACCGCCTCCCCACCTGCGGCCTGTGGAACATGACCGTTGCGCTCGACGAGGCGGAGATAATGCGCTTTGAGGTGGACATCGTGCCTGGCGCGACCAATGCGACGCGCAGCGAGGTGGTTGTCCCACCTGACGGCGACTTTGGCTTCACGTCCAACAGCCTAAGCACCATCTTCATTCAGGCTCGCGATTTCAACGGCTGCCCTCAGCGCGTGGGCGGTGACGACTTCAAGGTCACCCTCCGTGGCCCCGCTGACATCAACGCCACCGTCGAGTACATCGGCGACGGCCTATACGCCGCGCACTTCATCGCACCCGTGGCGGGTACCTACTTTGTTGAGGCTTGCCTTGTGGGACCCAATGGCGAGGAGGTTATCGTCAACGGGCACTTCTGTCTGACCGTCGCTGGCACTGGCAGTATGCTCTTCCGTGGGGAAGGTAGCGTGGAGGTGACCGAGCCGGCAGTTGAAGACGGCTATAACCTGGACGGTGCTGGGCTACTTGGTTTTACGATGGAGGCTTGGGTGCGTTCCGATGGCCCACCGCCCGAAGATCAGGCCGCCATGATCATCGCCAAGGGCACCTTTAACGAGTCCATTAATGCGGATTACATCAAGGGCTACTTTCTGCGCTACAGCGACGACTACACTCGCCTGATAGCTGGCGTCTACACCGGCCGGGGCGACCTGCGCACCGTGGAGGCGCCCAACGAGGTGGCGTCCAACGTCTGGTTCCACCTCGCCGCGGTGTACAACGCCTCCAGCCTCACCATCTACCGCAATGGCGGCCAGATCGGGCGCAGCGTGTTTGACGACGAACGTCCGATGCACTCTAATGACTACCACCACCCCGTTTCCGTCGGCGCCGGCTTTTTTGGCTCGATCGACGAGGTCAAGCTCTGGGATCACGCGCGCACGGTCACTGATATCACGAACGGCTACTTTTGCCCGCCCAAGCCGGAGATGGACGGCCTCCTCCTCTACCTCCCTTTCAACACCTGGTACGACTTTGGAACCAAGACGCAGGGGTACAGCGCGACGTGTAACCCGGGTAACCCAGAGGCCATCGCCTCGACATGCTTGCAGGCTGCGGTGTATGAGAGCCGACGGGGCGGTAACTCGACGGTAGTGGGCGCCGAGTACGACCCCGACACCCCGATGGTGCTGGACGGCGTCGGCTTTATCTCGCGCACCTACAGTTTCGTCGATAGCATCGCTGACATGATCAGCACGGACGCGATGGAGACGTTGCTGCTGGTGCACGCTCGCGACCGCTGCGACTGGCCATACATCACAGGCAGCGACGGCCTCTTTCAGGTGGGGCTTCAAAAGTACGTGTGGAACTATATCAGCCCCGACCCCCCTGGTATCCCCTATCCCCGCCGCGACACCCAGGGCGCGGAGCAAACCGCAGTCACCACCGTCGTCCCCGACACCTGCGCCGACCCCACCTCCCCCACACTTCCCTATCACAAGGGCGACGTCCACAACCAGGCGTACCCCTTCACTCAGGCCGGCGAGTACCTGGTGCGCGAGTCGGTGCGGCTGTCGACTGTGCAGGGTGGAGGTCGACTGGTTCAGTTCGACCGCACCGGACCTATCCCTGTGTCGGTGGAGGCTGGGGAACCTGTTCGCATGGAGCTGGAGGGGCTGGATCGCACCTTTGTTGCAGGGCAGCCCGCGACGGTGTACGCCACCGCTTACGACGACTTTAACAACATTCTGATGGAGCCCTTCCCGTTCAATGTGGACATCACGATGGTGGGCGAGCCGTGGACGCTGAGTCTGAACGCCACCGTCTCTTTCCACGCCCTCACCGGCCGCTACTCTATCGTCTTCACCGCCCCGCACTCCCCCGCCGCCGGCGCCTACTCCCTCCTCATCAGCGCCGCCCAGCCCGGCATAACCCTCACCACCACCCCCCCCATCCCCTCCTTCCGACCCCAACCCAGCCCCTGGCGTGAGGTGCTCGTCGACGGCGCCGTACCGCCCGCCAGCACCCACCGCTTCGAGCACAGCGCGGTGATGTATGAGGGCGATATGTACGTCTTTGGTGGCGCCCTCTTTGACAAGACCTACCTCAACGACCTGCTGGTGCTGCAGGGCGCGGACGGGCACACCCACCGCGACGCCTTCGCCTACCAGAAGTCCATCCTGCTCAACAGCAGCAGCCCCTACCCCGGCGCCCCCGTGGTGCAGGTGACCGTGGACACAGCGGAGCTGATCGCGGCGGGCCGTCTGCACGAGCGCTGCGTGGATATCCTGTTTAAGGGGCCCAACAACGGGGAGCCGCTGGAGTTTTACGTCGACTCCCACCCCGGCTGCAACACCGCCGAGACCCTCATATTCGTCAAGCTGCCCAACGGCACCCTCGCGACCGGTGAGCCTGTGACCATCACCATGGCGTACGGCAACGCCTACGTGGTTGAGAACGCGTACTCGGATCCACACAGCCTATTTGAGTTTTACGATGGCTTTGAGGGCGAGACGCTCAACCCCGCGTGGACTGCCATCGAGAGCTGCACCATGGCGCCGCTGCCTGAGCCGGTCCACACCCTCAACACCACCTACTCCTACCGCGGCTCCGGCAGCCTGTACGTCCCCGTTGGTCAGCGCGGTGGGCTGCTGGCCCCGCTCTCCGCCCCTCTGGACCGCTTCCACCTCAAGGCCTACTTTTGGGATAGTGACCACGTCTTGAGCGCGCACTTCATCAGCCCCGACCTCGACGCTTGCGGCGCGACCGCGAACAGCCACACCACCTACCCGCGACCCAATAATCTGCAAGCGCGCGTCACTGCGGTGGGCACCTACACCATGTCGTCTCGCCTCAAGTATTGCGTGGGCGCGCCGTGGCAGTCCGCCCCCGACGTCGCCCCCGTTCGCGCCGCGCAGTGGCGTCGTCTGGAAGTTACCTCGGCGCCCGAGGCCGGCCTCACGGTGTACATCGACGGCGTGGTGGTCAAGACGGCGCCGGCCATCAACGCATCCCGCGTCCTCATCGCCGCGGGACTGAGCCTCGACATCCCGGTGGGCGCCAACCTCGTGGGCGCACACGCGCACTGGGACGAAGTGCTGCTCTCCACCTGGTACCCGGAGGTACAGGCGAGCGTGGGGGGGCTGGACGACGACGTGATGGTGGACGTGGTGGAGTCGAGGAGGTGGTTCGAGGTGGAGGGGGGACAGCAGGGCGGGCCCCCGCCTCGTTACAGCCACAGCGCGGTGGTGTCGGGTGGCACGATGTGGGTGTTTGGCGGCGAGCGCGCCTCTTACGCCTTTAACGACCTTTGGTCCTTTGAGTTTGAGACGTCGACGTGGAGGTATATCACCCCTCGCGGCGCCGCGCCCCCCTCCGCCCGCTACGAGCACAGCGCGGTGGTGGTGACGAAGCCCGGCGGCGCAGAGTGCATGCAGGTGCAGGGCGGACGCAACGGGCACCGCTTTTTGTCCGACGTGTGGGAGTTTTGCTTTGACGCGATGGAGTGGACACTTCTTGCGGAGGACACCCCCGCGGGTGCGCGGTTCGGGCACTCCGCTGCCGCCGTCCCTGGCACCTCCCACGTGTATCTGTTTGGCGGCTACACCGACACAGGCTTCAGCGCGGAGTTTTTCCACTGCGAGGGGGGTCAGTGCGCGGATGTGACGTGGGGCTGCCCCGAGTCACCCTCCGTTGGCGCCACCGTCGCGGATGCTGGCCTCACCCCACGCTATGGCCATTCCATGTACGCCACCCCCGACGCCCGCGCCCTCCTCCTCTACGGCGGCTCCAACCTGCAGTCCAAGGACGGCCTCCCCGGCGTGTTCCGCTTCGACGTGGACGCCTGCAACTGGGAGCGCCTCACCGTCGACGGCCCCGACCCCAGCCGCTACGAACACGCCCTCGGATGGACCGCGGGTGGGCTCATCGCGCACGGCGGTCACTCCGCTGGCTCCTACCTCAACCAGCTCTCCTTCCTCCCCGCCACCTGAGCTGTAGTGCGGATGATTTAGAGGAGAGCATTTCGCTCGCCCTCAAGGGTATAGCAAAGAAGAAATTGGGTAGAGAAACGGCAGTGGGCGTCGCCCCTTTGTGCACTGAGTTGCGCGGCCGGCCCGGCGTTGATGTGTATTGGCGCCGAGAGCCCCCGACTCATCGCTGCTACTCGGGTGCCCGCTGTCTCCCCCTTTCACCCCAAAATTCACTAGCGTACATCAATTAATCATGGCAGCGCCAAGGGAGACAAGCAGCCGCTTGCGCTGTGATGAGCGCATAGCACTTGTAATTTGTTATCTTTGGCAAACCATTGAATTTATTTTTGGCCTCGGTTCATCCTGCCATGTCATCATTTCATCTCAAGCATTTGCGCATGCGTTGTTGTGAGAGTGTTTAGTCGCAGCGTCTAAAAATCGAAATTTACATTCAAAAAACTTGTCATTCATTGCTTCATCGTTAGGGTATCTTAGGGTTTGAGTTTGTTTTGCGCACCTTCATGTGAAAGCCAACTCCGAGCACCATGCTGCCATGGTTCAGTAAGCACAGTTTGCACAATCATATCCTTGCGCGGAGTGCTGCCAATCGAGAATTAGAGGAACGTGGTTGGAGTCACCTGTCGGGAAACGGATGTTGCGTGAGCTCAACTCGCGAATGGAATGCGCCAATGGAGTGATGTTGCAGTGGATAAGGTACAAAGCGTGCTAAGTTTCCTTCACTCACGAGAAGGAAGTGAGCACTTCAAGGCCGTTGCACCACGTGAAATGAATTACATGAGTGGTGCCCCGGACAGGAAGACCTACGTACTACACGGTGCCAATTGCATACTAATTAACAAGTCAGCAGCTATTGACATCACCGCGGTGGCTACCGCCCAAGTTATTAACAGAGGAACATGCCATTCTTGTACATACTATGAAATCCTGGGCGCACCACATCGATTGTTTTCCGGATAATACGCATACGCTTGTTCTTAATCATTGATGACGCTATATCATTATGATAGCAGCTACAATTTCACACTCATGTGCGAGTGATTTTGGCACGAGTTGAACATGATTTTATGACTCGGCACCTTGCAATTGTCAGTTTCCGCCCAATATTATCTCTCCTCATTGTATTGATGCAGTTGGTGCCACTAGCCTGCAATACACTGACCCAACATGGCGAAAGCAATTACGCAATAATGCGACGTGTCTCATCATCAACCGCAAAATGTATGAAATGTAATAGATCAATAGTATGCGTGGAAATCATCATATTCTCCTACGCTGTGCCCCGGAAAAGACAGAAAACACACCCTCACACACACACACACACACACACACACACACATACACACACACACACACACACACACACACACACACACACACACACACACACACACACACACACACACGCACGCACACACACACACACACACATTGTGTCTCTATATCTTTATAAGCGTTCACACACACTCACATACACGCACACACACACACACACACACACACACACACACACACACACACACACACACACTCACACACACACGCAATGTGTACACACAGCAAGGCTTCTTCTTCCTTCGCTATGGCCGCCTTGCACGTGATAGAAACGTTTAAAACCAAACCTTGTTGACAACTAGAATTTCTCACTCCACGACACGCTTTACCAGTCCGCAGAAATGGCTATTTGCACCTAAACACTATGATTGCTGATGTATCGCCTGTATCCCCGCCTGTCCCCGTGTGTGTGTGTGTGTGTGTGTGTGTGTGTGTGTGGGGGGGGGGGGGGGGTAGGATCACTTCGCCAATCACCGCACTAGTAGTAAGGGATGATCACTTGAAGTAAGCATTATCTTCGAGCCATGGCGTTACGTAGGTCTTACTACATGGCGGCTTAGTCGTACGCAGGATCATAGCCGCCGCGCCATTGGCATCCTTTCCGTCGCAATAGTCAATGACTTATGTTCACTCCGCGCACTACCCGCACGCATAGCGAGGAAAGCTCAATATATTGCAACAAGCGGGGAGTGCAATGCCAAGGCGTTACTTCCAAAGAACCTCAGATCGTCTCCCTTTGTGTGCCGCGAAGGCGCGGTCTTGCGATACCCGGGGAGTCTTGTACTAGATTTGTAAAACTCAAGTCAGGTTCTCAATGTAGCATCGGATGCTCCAGTGGGAGATCGATTGCACTTATCCCTCCAATCGTTCGGAAGAACATTAAGATCCAGTTGAAAGCCATACGAGCATAGCTTTGCGATATGTGTATCCAAAGGGCAGCAAATCGCTTTCGATCCTTCCCGCTTATATTAGCCCCTCATCAGGCCAATCATTGAACGCCTATATGGTTACAACAAACGCCCGCCGCGTGTTGCTTTGGTTATTTGCTGCCGACGAGCGTGCTAGCGCACCCCGCTTACGGCCGTTGCCGTTACGCCACCGCCGAGTGCATTTACACGGATACAACTTGTTAGCTGTGCACTTTGTGTTCCGCCATGGACCTCATTTTCAGCGTCGTTGTCTTGCCGACGGGCTTGCCCACAACCGTCTCCATTTTCTGCACCTTCAGCAGCTGTCGCGTGCGACGCCAACCTCTCGTGCGGTTTCAGGCATAAGTAGTCGTTGCTTTCAAGTTCCGAACTTCCATAACCATGCTACTTTTGCATCGTCGCGGGGTGTATACCATGTTTATCTAACACCAATTAATTGCATCGTGACATTTAACGTTTCGGGACACCGTTTTGGTCGTTATCGTAGTAGTATTCCCGCTTGCTGCTCCCAATTCAAAATAAGTTAGAGCAGAATTTAGCAAAAGCTTATTATCCTCAACTTTAGTTTTTCCTCGCTATTAAATACACTCTTAGATTATAGAAAAACTCAAAATTGGGGCAATTTATTGCCTCCTCACAACATATTCATACAATGAATGAGAAATACAAGACGCACTAGTAGCTAGGGAGATGGAAATATCTAATCTTATTTGTAAAGCTGATCGTAATTCAAAAAATGATGTTGGGAAGCCTATTTTGCCTCCTCCCTCCATAGGATGACTTAAATTGACGAGTTAGCTCCCTCATGCCTCGTCATGGTTCTCGCTTTGCATGTAAGCTGAGGCTCCTCCATCGTCCGGGCTGCGTAGCTAGCTAGTCTCGTGTCCAATTTATCACAACGCATGCATAGCGTCATGCGAGACTCGCTCTGCGTATTGTTCGTATCAATATGTATAGTAGGTACAATATTACGGGCAATGTCCTACTTGCGGTTAACAATGACGCTTCTAATTGTGGGTACATAACTTCCGCGGAAGAGTATTGCAATGACGTAACGAGTACATGCACAAGTCGTGAAGTGTACTGTCATATGACAAGACTCGTCATAAAATCTCCAACTGAAAGAAAGCACAATGATAAATTAGGGAAGGGCCGAAGGAGTGAAAGCGTAACGACAATGATTGCATCACTAAATGCGTTGATGTGAGGTAGTCTAGCATGCAAAGAGAACTAGTAAGGGCAAATATGATAATACCACCATACAACAAGTAACCATGTCAACATGATACATTATGCAGTACAGTTGGAACCGCTTAATATCGGCAACTCGCCGGTAGCGGCGCGTTATGTGAGCGCATGTCGCTACACCTAGTACCCGGCCAGAGACACACGCTACAAGCACTACACCTTCGACCAAGATGGCACCTTCCTCGACGCAAGCTAGGACGACGTCAAGACCTCGGCTACCTTGAGGGGGTGTTAGCACTAGCATCCCGTTGCCTAGTGCTTATGCACAAGGTAGCTATTTGCCATCCTAGTACTTAGTGTTATGCTATTAGCGGTACTCTATACCCTATTAGTGGCGGTCGACCGGCCATGCCGGTGCCTTCGCCGGCCGCCATCTCTCTCCTCCCACTTCTCTTGTCACCACATCCGGCCCCCTTGTGGGGCCAGCACGACCTACGTGTAACTGCGCGTTCCCGATTTATCTTATTATGTCTGTGAGGTGCTACTTTGGTTAGGCTAAGTTGGCAACCTTAGACTAATAGTAGAACCTAATCTCTGGATCTAATTATACAGCGTAGAGAGAATTAGTAAGATTGTCTTAGGAACAGGGTTTCTTACAATCTGGGTGTGGCGTAATTCTATTCTGTACCGGTCTTCTCCTCAACCAGTAAGTCCCCGTCTTAAATATCCACACCTCAGGTGTTCTAGAAACAGCCTTAGAACCTGTAGCTTGTGCTGTCTGCTAACTAAACCAAACTATTACTAGTGATACAGGTTAACTGAGGTTACCTGTACCGTCTATCTAACCTTATCGCACAAGCTCTTAGAACTATCTAGAAAAGAACTATCTAGAAGAGATACTGCTAGTAACTCTGTACTGTCGAGGGAAAATACGGCGATACAGTTGTACTGCCGTGATGACAATAAAAGAGTCACTGAATATCGCTAAGATACAGGTACCATTTAGAGGAAATAAATAATGTCAGATACTAGCACTTAGCTAAATGGCTAGGATATGACACTCTCCCCTCCTTAAGCACCAGCGTCCTCGCTGTGCAGTACTCAGGGTCTTGGTTTCTTGGGGGTTCTTGCAGGCCAGCGATTGCGAAATCTGACAAAGTCAGGGGTGCCAGAAAATTCTCGATAAACATCCGTTCGAAGGAATTCGGAAAAGATGTTTAAGTGGTTGACTCCTCGCATGGGTTCCCAAGTGTCCTCGCTAGGTACGTTGAACGGTGCTGCCCAGCGGACCTTAAACAAAAGTCCCGTGCCATTGGAGTTAAAAGCCACGTCGAGTATTTTGTCGACTTCAAATCGCTTCGCATCGTGCACAATCGGAATTGGCTGCGCACTGTTGGCCTGTTCTGGTTCTGAATTCCATCTTTCCAGTAGACTGGCGTGTACAACATCGTGAATCCGTACTCCAGGGGGTAGCTTAAGCCGAAATGCAACCGGGGAAACTTCCTCCGTAATGAGAAACGGTCCAATGTAGCGGTCGCGTAGTTTAGAACATGGCTGTTGTACAAACCGTAGATTTGTCGCCTTGAGCTTAACCTTGTCGCCAACTGTAAAAGGTACTGGTAACCGGTGCCGATTTGCAGCGTCTTGCATGTGTGCCTGGGCTGCTTTGACGCAGTCGTGGGCAAATCTGTGCATCTCGACCAGAATCTTCACTTGCTCCGGTAAAGTACGGCTAGGCTCGTTATCTTCAAATGTAGCCGTCGTTGGAGATGTCGGCTCAAATCCTAGCGTCGCCTTAAATGGAGACATAGTCGTTGACGTAGAAACCGCTGCGTTGATCGCGAACTCCACGTTGGTAAGGTGTTGAACCCAGTCGTCGTGCAAGGGGTGCACATAGCATCGTATGACTTGCTCCCATGTCTGGTTTACTCGTTCAGTTTGGCCATCTGTCTGGGGGTGATAGCTCGTAGAGATATTAAGCTTGGTGCCAACAGCCCTAAATAGGGTTTGCCAGAAGTCGCTCATAAACCGGGGATCTCGATCGGATATTAATTTCCGTGGTAAGCCAAAATGCCGAAAAACAGCGCGGTGCATAACTTTTGCTAATTGTTCCGCTGTAATCGTTTTCGTAATTGGCTCGACAATCGTCCGTTTCGTAAGCATACAGACGAATACCACCACAGCATCATACCCATCGCACTCAGGAAGGTCCGTAATCAGGTCAAGCGATACATGCTCAAAGGGCCTGGTCGGTACCTCATGCGATTGAAGGAGTCCATAAGGCTTGTGTCGCGCTGCCTTGTTGCGTTGACAGGTAACACAGCTGCGTACATAGTGTTGTACTGTCCGCTTCATGTTAGGCCACCAAAACGTCCGGGTTACTGCTGCCAATAGTCGAATAATACCAGGGTGTCCCGCGGTCGGTGCGTCGTGTAGTTCGTACAGTACTCTTGATCGCAATGTAGAGACGTTCGGAACATACAGTCTTGTCCCGTAGGCGTACAAGAGTCCATTAGATTGACGTACCAGCCAGGTAGGCAGAGATTTCCGGGTAAGCAGATATTTGTCCGAATCATAAGCGCTTTTGATTTCCGCATGAAGTCCAGAGTCAGGATGTAACCGGGATTCCAGGGAAAAAATCTGTGCGTGTAACTCGCATTCTGCTTCGTCGTTGGTCCAATCGCGTAACAGTTGCAGCTTCTGTAATGAGTCCTTCAGGTCAGGTCGGCGAGACAGAGCGTCTGCATGGTTGACTGCTCCCTTCTTGTATACGATGTCCATCTGTCGCTGGTAAGGTGCTAAAACTTGAAGCCATCGCACCTGTCGAGTAGACAAATCGCGCTGCCGAAAGAAGTGTCGCAACGTGTCGTGGTCCGTAATTACTGTAAATCCCGCCGCGCCATCTAAGTAGCAACGGAACTTCAGTAGAGCGTCGCGAACTGCCAGTAGCTCTTGTTCGTGGACAGGATAGTGTACCTCATGCTTGTTCATCTTTCGAGCATGGTACGCAACAGGTTGTAATCCAATACCTTGGTCTTGTAATAGCACAGCTCCTACTGCAAATCCAGAAGCATCTGTGTACAGTGTGTACCTTGCATTAGGAGAAGTGTCAGGAATTACCAGTACTGGTGCACGTACCATCGCGTCTTTAATTTGCTCGAATGCTGACTCGGCTTGAGGAGTCCAGCGAAATTCCGGTGTCTTCTTGGTCAGGTCCGTTAATGGGGTTGCTAGGGTTGCGAATTGGTTGATAAACCTCCGGTAATATCCAGCAAGTCCCAGAAATCCACGTACTTCAGTCACAGATTTCGGTCGGGGCCAATTCTGTACTGCCTCAACCTTGTCGGGGTCCATTCGGATCTGTCCAGCTTCCACCACATGCCCAAGAAAATTGACGCTCGATCGTCCGAAGTAACACTTAGAGAGTTTGATATGCAACTGGTGTCGCTGCAGCTCTCGTAACACGAGTCGAATATGCTCGAGGTGTTCGTCGGCCGTCTTACTGTAGATCAACACGTCGTCCAAATATACCACGCAGAACTTGCCAAGATACGGGGCCAAAACTCGATTCATCATCGCTTGGAATCCAGCTGGGGCGTTACAAAGTCCAAAGGGTAGAACGCAGTACTCGAACAATCCGTAATGAGTTCGGAATGCTGTCTTATGTATGTCGCGCTCCTTGACTCGAACTTGATGATAGCCTTTATACAGGTCCAGCGTGCTGAAATAGTGAGCCCCATATAGCGAGTCGAGTAACTCATCAATCCGGGGTAACGGTGTTCGGTCTTTCCTCGTAAGGTCGTTGAGTTTCCGGTAGTCTACGCACATACGCATGGTACCATCCTTCTTGCGTACAAATAAAATCGGGGCACCGTACGGAGATTTAGACGGACGAATCCAGCCTTTTGCGAGTAAGTCTTGCAACTGTACTTGAACCTCCCGGAGTTCTGCTGGTGACATACGGTACGTTCGCTCCTTAGGTGGTTCATCGCACTCCAAATTAATTTCAAAGTCGCACTCGCGAGTTGGCGGTAGACCGTCAGGCTCCTTGATAATGTCCGTAAACTCATTCAGGGAATCTCGTAACGAAGTCGTCCACTCAGGTTGTTGATCAGTGTTGATGTCGTCGACCGCGTCCTGTACTTCTCGTAGTCCAATCACGAAGAGGTCTGCTGGTTGTTGTCTAAGCAGCTTTGCCATCGCATCCGCCTCCAAGTGATGTACTGTCACAGGTACGGTGTACTCGTCGCCAGACACCATAGCTTCGCCAGTTTTACGGTCGCGAATCGTTTTAGTAGACCAATCTATATCCGGGTTGACGGCTTGTAACCAAGGTTGACCGAGGATGATGTCGAATTTATCCAGTTCTGTCGTAATTGCGTCCAGACGTATGTCCAGGGTCCCTACTGTGAGCACTTCATTCCGTAGTCGCTGGCGAGTCGTAGTTGTACTACCATCTGCCAATTTTATCCGGTATTTCTCTCCAGTAACCGTCGGGATGTGATGCTCCCGTACCCACTCAGCCTTGCAGAAATTTTCCGAAGCGCCAGAGTCAACCAAAATACGGCATCGATGTCCGCGTAAGGTGCCTCCCAACACTAACAGACTTGTTCCAGACTGGGTTGTGGATACATGTAGCGTCGCAGGAACACTGTCTTCTAGTCGGACGTTCTTGTTCATCCACCCGTCGATCGGTTTCCCAAAAGTCTCGTAACGAAGAGGGAACTGCTGATCTCCACGGACTAGATAACCCGTACGCCGTGCCGAAATTAATTCCTTCCAGGTAGCCCATACTGCCGGAGAAGTTGACGTAGCGTCCGGTATCGATCCGGGTCGAACGCGAGCGATATACACGTAGCGCTTATTTTGTCCGGAAGACTCCGTCCCTAAAAGGCGTAAATTTGTTTCGCTCACCTTAAATCCAGTTGTCTCCGTAAGAGCTCGCACTGCTGTGTATTCCGGGGTCGCGTCTTCAATCTCCTGTTTGCCACCAGGAAACCAGACCATGCCAGTGTCCTCTTTCGCTAGTAACACTCGTCGGCCATCGGTAACAAGAGTCGTCGAGTGAGTCCAGTAGGTCTTCGGGGGATTCTGTAGGTTCTGAGGCAGAAATCGAACTCGATCGGTGTCGTCGACGTAGACTTGCGTCGTCCATCTTGTCGGTCCAACATCTTGCCTTCTTCCTTCTATTCCATCGTTCGTGGGGCAGGTAAACACATGTTCTTTCGCCGCCAGCTCGTCGACAAGTCGGAAATTTCGCAGCAGCTTGAACCATGGTTTTGCCCTCCATTTTGGAACCACTATAACCGCTCTCAGATGGGGATGAAGCAGTTTACTCCGCAAATAATGGCCCAAAAAATCTTCTAATTCATTAAATGGCGCATTTAGCCAAATTCTCCGGTACTTCTGTAAATCTCTCTCCTGAAATGGGCGCGCCGGACAGCAAAAATCCTCCGCCACTTGAGAATTAAGGCCGTCATTATCGCTAGCTCCATCTAAGTCGAAAGGTCCGTAGGTCTGAGAGTACTTCAGGAAATACTCCCTATTCATCATCCAGTCGCTAAAGTCCTTGCTCCTAAAGACTGGCCTCAATGTCGTTTGAGGTAACGGGTCTCGTACTTCTTCTGTTCTGGTCTCTTCCTGAGTCGCTGTAGGAGACGAAACCTCATCCTGCAGCTTGCCGCGAGCTGCCGACTCAGGTCTCACTTTCCCGGCCGGGATTTCTTCGTTCTGTCGTTCTTCTTGTTCTTTCTGTCTGGGCAGTCGATAGCGATGTGTCCCTTCTTGTGGCAAATGAAGCACTTGCCCTCCTTCTTAAATCTGTCGACCTCCTCTTGAGTGAGGCGTCTAATCTCGTACAGCTCCCGCGGCTTTTCTTCGGTCGCGCCATGCGAATCTTCCTCCGACTCACTGTCGATCTCCTCCGCTGCCTCTGAAAAGTCGTTGTCTTCTTCGATGGCGTTCAGTCGGCCTGTCGAGCGTTGGGTCGTCTCAATCTTGGTCTCCGCTGCCTCCGCTCGCAGAGCTGCTTGAATCGCCTCGTGTAGGGTCTTAGGGTTTTTCAGGGCAACCTCCTTATGAATCGAGGGTCTCAAACCGCGCTGGAAATCATGTACGTTATCTTCTTCGTGACGGTGAGGAAGCTCCAATAATTGTTCTCGAAAATAGTTCGCATACTTCAGGACCGTGGTTTTCTGTCGCGCTTTGTCCAAATTCAATCTCGCTTGTTCCGCCGGTGTTCTTCCGCAGAATTCCTGAATTAAGGATTTCTCCATCTCAGAAACTCCGGAAAATCCTCCACCGACTTCATCTCCAGTCTGCGCAACTTGGGAGTACCACCACTTCGATAGTGGTCCTTCCAGAAAGCCAGATACCCAGTACACTCCTCTTTGCTCTTCAGGGTTAACGCTGTGATACCGTAGATACCCTCGTGCATGTCGGAACCAGTTTCTCAGCTCGTCGATGTTAGTCGTAGCGATGCTCTTGATCTTGGCTGGTTTGACATCGTTCGGCATCATGCTTGGCATCTCTCGCGTCCTCTCCGATCTCAATTGTTCTCCTCGAAGAAAATTCTCCGTTTCTCGGCTTCTGTTCACCCGTCCTTCAAAATGTCTGAAACCGTTGTCGACGTGGTCACGCAGTTGAGATAGCTCAGTCGAAAAAGTGTCAACTCGGTTACTTAGTCGTTGTAGCATCTCGGTGACGTGTACCGACATAGGCTCCATCGTGGGACTCGATCCTTCTCGCACTGTCTGTCTTCTACCATCTGTCGACGTCGGCTGTGTCGGCCCAGAAGGCGCCCCCTCTGGTCGACCATCAACTTCCTCTGGTAGTCTCTCTCCTGCTCGGTTAGACATCTTCGTCTCGTCTAGCTGTTCTGAGGCTCCGAAACCACGTGTGAGGTGCTACTTTGGTTAGGCTAAGTTGGCAACCTTAGACTAATAGTAGAACCTAATCTCTGGATCTAATTATACAGCGTAGAGAGAATTAGTAAGATTGTCTTAGGAACAGGGTTTCTTACAATCTGGGTGTGGCGTAATTCTATTCTGTACCGGTCTTCTCCTCTACCAGTAAGTCCCCGTCTTAAATATCCACACCTCAGGTGTTCTAGAAACAGCCTTAGAACCTGTAGCTTGTGCTGTCTGCTAACTAAACCAAACTATTACTAGTGATACAGGTTAACTGAGGTTACCTGTACCGTCTATCTGACCTTATCGCACAAGCTCTTAGAACTATCTAGAAAAGAACTATCTGGAAGAGATACTGCTAGTAACTCTGTACTGTCGAGGGAAAATACGGCGATACAGTTGTACTGCCGTGATGACAATAAAAGAGTCACTGAATATCGCTAAGATACAGGTACCATTTAGAGGAAATAAATAATGTCAGATACTAGCACTTAGCTAAATGGCTAGGATATGACGATGTCTCCATTATCGCAAAACGGCATACATGCCGCGCAACACGTTATCGGTGTGTCACGTGCAACATGCACATTATCGCTCGATGGGAACCTTCCGGCGTCACGAACTAGGCCAACAAGTTTCCGATTTAGTATCAAGTCTTTGCATTAGAGGCAACAAATTGTTTGTATATACATTGTAGCTCCATCAACAACCCCGGTCCGGCATGCAAACCGCCTTCTACTTGTCCCCGAGACATTACCCGCTTCATCTCCCGCGTGCACATACACACGGTCCAATGGTTCCACCCCATGCTCCGCATTCATCCTATCAAATACTTCACTACTTACGATCAACATCACCACACCATCCATCCCTTACTTCCAACCCAACAAACCCTTCAAATCACACACACCTTACCATAGCCTCCCATGTAGGGGGGAGTGAAGCCCAACAATAACTTCGGAGAGGATGGACGAAAAGACCCCCGGCCTAATTTTTGTATATTTGGTATACCGTGTTTCCTGGATGGCGTGTGCAAGAAGGCCCTTAGATAGCAACCCGCGCAAATGTAAATATAATTTCCACTTTCCCTACTATACACAACAATAATCATGCCGGGGCATGCATGTCCGGCCCCCGGCCCGACCGCGCCGACTTCCTTTCTTTCCTGCCTCAAAATTTATCTATCCCTGTCCACGTGTTGCGTTTCCTTAATGTAATTTAACTATAAGCGCCGCGCCGCGCCGTTGTTGCCGCACAGGGTACGGTTCCGCTGACGTACATTATCCTAGTGAAGGAGTCAACTATGAAATGCAGTAAAAACGAGATACAGTAAAACATAAACTCTTTGACGCTGTGGTAAAATGGGCGTCGTCAACATCAGGGTTTAGGGCCGTTTGCACATGTACCTGTACTTTAGTCATGTATCGATAAATGCCCCGTCTATACGCTGCCGGCGGGGAACATATACGATAAACTACTGAATTCCCAAGATCCCGGGTACCTTCGCTGTTCGGTTGCCATTTGGCACTCGTTCGCTCCGCCGTCGCGTGTTGCGACCGTTTAACGGGGACACCTGTACGCGGGCCGTAATGGCGGGAAATGTAACATTCGCGAAATCGCGGGATACCGCGGAGAGAATCCGGCGGGTTGACTCCAGATACGACCGGCAGCGACGAGATTGAGACACATAAATTAGCCATCACGCCTCCCACCGTACAGTAATCCTTACACACATACTCGCTATCCCCCACTTCGAGCTGCTCGAACCCGGTTCGTCTTTGCCGGCCAGCCACGGCGAGCCTTTCAGCCGAGCAGTTGGCAGCAGTTGGCAGCAAGCGCCCTGCGTATCTTTGACGAAGCAAATAATCGTAGCGGCGAGCCTTGCACCCCAGTATTTGAAGAAGTATCGCTGCAGCAAGTGCACGAGAGTCGGCGGTCCTGAGGTGGGAGTACAGCTGTCCCGGGGCTACGCGATCGATTGACGGGTTACCATTTATTCAGCAGGTCTGGGGCATTTTGTCACTGCGGAATTCACTGGGGAAGGAAAGAGCGCAGACATGGAAGGGCCTAATCTGACAAGGGGGAAAACCCCCGTAGAGGAGTCGACCGTCATGCTTGATGTCGTCGGGACGCTGAGCCAGGCTCCAATGAGCGCCGACAAAGATGCAAATAAACACGCCGGCTCCACTGATCCTAAACCAGTCGGTGGCTTAAGGGTTAACCGTCGAAAAATGCTGGTGATCGGAGCCTTTGGTTTGCTTGCGCTTCTCGTCGCGTGCGGCGTAGCGGTTGTACTGGCTCTCACCGGTGTGCTGAACTTTGGTGGCGACCGGGAGCTGACGGACGCTGGCCAGCCATGGGTCTACGGGAAGTCTCAATTCGGTAAGTGACACGTATACACTATAGCCGGAATCGGTGCCAATTTTGTCCGCTACCAAGTTTTTCTTGCCCCAATAAGAATCCAAATATTGCTATATCGGTGTAGTCGCGACAGAAATCCCCGGATAAAGCAAGAGACAATTGCCTATATTGCGCATTTGACTTTCAAATATCGCCATGTCTGTGGTAGTTTTTTAATTACTGATTCCGATTCACAATAATTCGAATCAATTAATTAACGACGACCGATATTGAGCGAGAGTCGTTTCGTAATTTCCTCGACCGTTACCATGTCGACTTTCGACATGCCTTCGATTGTTGTCCTGTCACCACACAGTGTTTCCTTCGGGCTCAGACTGCGCCAATTGGCAGCCGCACTCCGTTTCGACCAGCATGTAGACCGTCCTATCGCGGGGCATTCAAACTCCGGAGCGATATCTCTATTTATTGTCGGAGTCGAGTTAGATCCACACGACCGCTATATACGGCTGTAGCTCAGATGTCACAATGCCTATGCACTGTGTACACCTGTATACCCTTTCACTTCCTTGACGGCTCAATAAATGACCGTTACTTTGCGTGACATGATAGAACCACTTTAAACCTGTTGCCGAGACACGGTTCGCGCTTTCGAGGTTTGACAGGGCACAACGACAGCTGTTAATCCTATCACTGACGACTTCGTTTCGACCGCGCTGCTCGTTATCCAGGTGGCGCTAATTTCTCTTCAGACATCCAGTTTTCGAACCCTTGGTCCGAATGGTTTGCCTCCAAGGGTAACATCTCGGCCCAGATGAATGCACTCCTGGCCGGCGAGCTCGGCCCCCCGGAGCTGATGGTGCCGCCAACGGTGCAACACCATGAGGGCCGTCAACAAGGCGGGACCACGGTTGTGGTGCTCGAGCAGAACGCGACGTTGCTCGACTTCAAAACATTTCACATGAAGAACACGACGACGACTGGAGAGGCGCCGGGGATGGTGACTGTGAATGCAGACTACGACAACTATGTCATCTTTGAGAATCTCGGCTGCCACGGTGGCACCTACGAGAAGCAAAACGCCAAGAGCCCATCGCACTGCGGAGACTGGTGCGACGACAGGCGGGACTGTGGAGCGTGGACGTTCGCTAGGAGCTCAGGGGTGTGCTACTTTAAGAAAAAATGTCCCGAGCTGTCATCCGAGGACCAGGACGTCACGGGCATCAAGCGAGACCGCGACGGCGAAGTTACCGTGAGAATCGACGGAGGAGGCAAGCAGACGTTTAGCGAGGACGAGGACGTCGTATCGGAGGGGGCGGCGCAGTCGGGGGACGGGTCTGAGGATGAGGAGTCTGAGAGGAGCGACGAGGGACCTTCCTTTGAGATCAGCGACAGCGAAGCAACCTTCAGTACATGGATACTTTTTCAGAACCTGGGCTGCCACGGCGGGACATACGAAAAGAAGTCCGCGGACCGTCCGTCACAGTGCAGCGACTGGTGCGCTCCCAAGCGAGAGTGCCACGCCTGGACATTCGCCACAAGCTCCGGGGTGTGCTATTTTAAGAAGAGCTGTCCCGAGCTCACGACGGAGGACCAGGACGTGAGTGGGATTAAGAGGGACAGCGACGGGGAGGTGACTGTGAAGATTAACGGCGGCGGGAAGGAGACGTACTCGTCGGAAGATGTCCTCGTAACGCCCGACGACGACGACACCAATGTCAGTTCCGACGACGGCTCTGACGACGAAGATTCAAGCGACGAGGAAGACTCCGGCAATCATCCTCAGCAGTCTTCTGACGGCTCTGGCGACAGCGAGCCTCCTTCCAGCGATGAAGACGAATCCAGCGAGCCTCCGTCCGACGAGAATTCCGAAGACGCGAGCGACGACTCGGACGACGACTCGGGTGAGTCCCCCCTCCGTCTCGTCTGGAGCATTTTATTTTTATTGTGCTGTATTGTCGTGTTTGATTTCCCTCATTTTTGCGACTGACTGATATAATGCATTGCTTATGGTAGTGTCTTTCAAAGAATATCCGAACAACGTATGCGCCAATGTCGCCGGCGAGCTGGAGTACAACTACAACTCGGGCACAATTTTCCAACGCTACAAGGATCGCACGTCACTGTCGAACTGTCAGAAGAGGTGCGCCGAGAATTCTCGATGCGCTGCGTTTTCGTGGCTCAAGGAACACAGTGGTGGCGTCTGTCACCTGCGCAAGGCCTGCGCGTTTCTACTCCCCACCTTCGATGGCAGCTCGACGGGCGTGAAGACGAGCGCGCAGCAGCCCATCGTACTTCCACCTGGTACGTAATTGTACTGCTCCCTCAATCCCGTCGCGCCGCAAATAATGACGATGAACTAAATATATTTCGGACGGATGTATTTATTTATTAATTATCCATCTTCAAAATGACTCTGGTTTCCGGTATATTTAGACTTTACATCGCTATTTGATTTTTCTGATTTCCAATTAACGGCTTGAAAGCGACTACTATTACCGACTACTGAAACGACGTCGGTCATTCTTGTTCCTCCCCAGACACCGACCAGTACTCGTACGTGAACGGGCAAGGCTGCAAGGACCGCAGCGCGCAGACCATCCGCGGCGTCTCCGTCGAACGCTGCCAGTCGCTCTGCAGCAACGACCGCTTCTGCCGGGCTTTTACCTACAACCGAAACCGGAACGATTGTTTCATCAAAGAGTCCTGCAATGACCTGCAGCCCTCCAGCGCAGATATCTCGGGCATCAAGACCGGAAGTGGAGGTGCGGGTTGAAGCAGCCTCGTTAATTAACACACACACACACACACACGCACACACACACACACACACACACACACACACACACACACACACACACACACACATGATAAACCACTGTCATTGCACCTTGAATATGCCAGTACTTCATTTTTCACTAGTAGGTAGTCACTTTGAAACTCTTCGCCTTGAATCCATAAGCCCTGAAACTCATAAAATGTGAACAATTGTTTATCAAACTTTTTAGGGCTTAGTAGGGTATGGCACAAAGAGAAAGATAATTTACTAAAAAAAATTTATCAACATAGTCAGGCTTTTGACATGTTTCACCGAAGCCGGGTGGAGACTCTACTTCTTTGGTACTGGCTGTGTGTCACTCATCACTCACAACAAAAGTCAAACAATGGCGCAGTCATAGTATATATGGACCGTGAACATTTGATTACAAAATCCGTTATTTCCCTCATTTTCGAGCGACACTCAATTTTGCTTTTCGTTTTGCTTTTATTCCTCGAATTGCAGGGCAGCAGCCTCTTCCGCCAGGAAACGGCGGAGGGGGGCTAAGCAGCTGCAACAGCGCCGGTTGCCTCGACACGCAGGGCTGGCTGGAGGCTCACAACGCCCGTCGCGAGTTTTACCACAACGAAGCGGGTCTGTCTTTCGTGCCGCTCAAGTGGAGCCCCGCACTGTCGCGAATGGCGCAGGAGTACGCGGTGGAGCTGGTCGAAGACAACAACTGCGAGCTGGACCATTGCGTGGATCGCTACGGCGGCTTCGACCGCTGCCAATTTGGCGAGAACCTGGCGTGGCAGAGCGCTGGCGTCTGGAACGGCGACAGCGTCCTGTCGCGATGGACGGAGGACGAACTCGAGTACCTCGGCGTCTCCTTCCGCGGCGGTCACGCCTCGCAGGTTTTGTGGCGTAGCACCAACTACGTTGGCTGTGGCCAGGCGGAGGGCCTGTGCGGGAAGGTACAGGTGTGCCGCTACATCAAGCCCGGCAATTGCGACTCGTACGCTTTTTGGGTGAGCGACTTCTCAGCGTGCGGCCCCGAGTGCCCACCGGAAGGATGCTTCTGACGAGCGCCGCCGACGTCTTTCGACCAGCAAGTCGGGAGATCGCGGTGAGGCGACGAGGCGTCTTCGTGGCTAAATGACTTCGAGTTGGTGTCGTCGCCCTGTCACTGGTGCTCTCGACAATAGTTTTTTTTTATTCTTGAGTGGAGATTCCCGTACTTGCTCAGAAGTAAACCAGCCACAAAAAACCTTTTAAGACCTTGAGTACAGTATTTCTGAAAACGAAATGTCGGCTAGGAGGGCTTCTGAGCAACTGCGGACTCGCGCCGCGCCTGGTCCCCGGCCTCTCTTCCGCCGAAAGGAGATGGAAGATGGAAGGAATGGCGACCAGAGACGACAGTCGAGGGTCGCGAACGTGTAATTTATTTTTCGTATTTTATTTCGCCGAATGTCGATCACCACCAGCAAACACACATAACACTCACACATGCCGGTCCAATTCACGCACTGCATGGCCTCTCCTGCAGAGCGACGCCTGCATTTGAGCTGCAGCTCCAAAAGGCGGGTCATCTGTGACGGATAGGGAGTGGATGTTCCAGCTAGCTGATTTCTGCCACCGCACGCATTTGTCTTTGTGGGTGACCTTGCAATTCATTTCCTGCCTTTCTCCCTTGCGTGACCCTAGAAAGCCCTCTCAAATGTGTGTTGATACTGAGTTGATAGTGTGCCATCAACTCTGCGTTGATACATTATTTTTAAACATCTGTCTGACACAAAACGTAGGAATGAACAAACTAAACGAGGAAATGTTGTTCGCGTGCAATCTGAACTTGTCTTCCCATAACAACATTTATGCAAAAATTATATAAAGACACACAATCAGTTGGAAAGCGCTTGTGTTTCAAGCGCAACTCACTTAACAAGCAGCATGCGTTGCGTTGCGCGCACCATGCATTCTGAGCGTACAACTGCGTTGGGCTCTCTTGTTCAAATCAACCACTTTTTTACACAGCCAAAGGAGCATTGCCTACTCGGGAAGGGGGTGACGTGAAGTTACGTTGGCTCTCCACGGTCATCTAGGATGGGGTGAATGTGGGGACTGGGACTAGGGCCAGAGGGGGGCATCACGCTTTGCCCTCTTTTACCCGCTTGTCGGGGAGCTTGATAACCTGTGTGCAGGGCAGCGGTGCGGGGGTCACCAGGCCAGAGCGGAGGGAGGGCAGAGGTCAACAGGGGCGGGCGCAGCGAGGCACATCAACGGTGGATAAGTGGAGCCGCACCTTCCCAATTGCAATTGTTCTGCCCTCATCACGAAGGGTGAAACGACCGAGCTGAGGAACCTGCGCAGTGCGAAAACTCTCAGCATTCACATTTCGCGCCTTTCCTCCATTCATTGAAAAACAAATACGCCATTATTGTTCATTCGAATGCACTAATTTGCTAAAATCAATCAGTCTGCAAGAAAGTAACGAATCCATAGTTTGATTGGATACTGCACTACAAACGCGACATCGTGACTTGGAAGGTACCATGGATTAATCCGGTTTAGGCTCAGCGATACATTTCATCTATGCAATGAGTTCTGCAGAATGGAAGAGGCGGACTCATCTTTGCGCACAGCGCATTGCGACGATGACTGGTAATACTATGGTAAAAGTGGTTTTGAGCTCTAGGGGAAAAAACTACGACTTTAATTAGTAGCAGGCTGCTAGTGTGCCGACGCCGAAGTGGCATGATGGGCTGGGACAGGCAGCAGTACGCAATGTCATATATTATGCAAGTCCAATGAATGGGAACGCATTTCCAGCCATGGCTAACGCGATCGCTGTTGCGTTGCGCAAGGATGATAATTCATGTTATGAAGTCCAAGCAATATATGGCACAGGCGCGCCTAAAATAATAAGCAATCAACCAACAAGGCAAACATGACATAGGACAGGAAAAAGGGGGGCAGGGGTACTCGCTTTGTCAAAGGTTTCCATGCAGACGGGCTTGTCAGTGCGGATTCTGACAAATGCAATGTTCCCGCTCTTGACAAACTTTGCCTGAGGAAACAGTTGAAAAGAAGCGATTGTGAGGTCCCCAGAGAGGCAGCATTCAGCGATGGCCCCAGCGAGACCCCTCTCCCCCCTCAACACACACACATTCCACACAAGACTGAAGAAAGAAAGTTAAAATCTTATTGCATGCGCATGCACACAGGCACATACCTTCTTTTTCTCCTTTGTCTTAACATCCAAGACAGCGACGAGCTTCACAATTTCGCACTCCTCGATAAGGCTGTGGATGTGGATGACCGCCTTATGTCCAAACAGAAGAGGCGGACATACACGCACACGCAAACACGCACACGCACACGCACACACATGTCAGCGCGTAGGGCATACAACTGTGAGAACAAGCAGGGGGTAGTATTTATGGATGCATTCCAGGGTTATATGCCCACAACCAAAAACAGCCTTGAATAAAACAGGCCCTTACCTTGTACCCGGCGCTCAGAATGGGCTTGTGCTCCAGGAGCTCCAGAATGGCGAGCTGAGTCTCAAAGGTGTGGCAGACAGGCACGGGGGTGTCCTTGCAGCCGAGGACCATGCCGGACGACACCTCCTCCTCCTCGATGCCCGACAGGCGGAGCAGCAGGTTCTCGCCCGGCCGAGCCGCGCTCGCCTCCACATCATCGCGATAAATGTTCACCACCTTGCAGATCTGCTTGTTGGGCATCATGATCAGCTTGTCGCCGGTCTTGACGACGCCAGACTCCGACTTGCCCATCACCACGGTGCCCATGTCACGGTACTTATCAATAATGGACATACGGAAGGGGGCGTGGGGGTCGCGGTTCTGAGGCTCGATCTCATCCAGGATCTGCAACGCATCCACACGCCACCAGCAGTGAGAGGGGATGGGAAGTCATGCAAGCCATCCGCGCTTATGGTACCTGATTCCTTCTGACACAGACACGGCCGTGTTGCGTACCTCGAACAGAGATGGTCCGTTGTACCAGGGGCAAACGGCTGATTCAACACGATCTCTGCGTGCATCCAGCGACATGCTGTAAGGACGAGAAGGTAAGTGGAGGGAGGCGGGATGCTACTCACAGGTAATGCAGGCGAGGTAGGGTGTGAGATGGGAATGAGTTGGTTTGCAAATGATGTTGCGAGTATATGAAACGGTACGCGGTCACCACGCACTTGATGTTGGTTCCCTTGAGCCCCGAAATGGGGATGAACTGCACGTCCTTCTTCTGGTACCCGCACTGCTTCAGGAAGGGCGTCAGGCGCTTCTCCAGGTCCTCGTACCGATCCTTGGACCAAACACCTGTTTGAGCATGCCGAGCAGCCAACTGAATGACCCTACATCCCAATTATCTGTAACTGTAACGTACATGGGATGCGTATATGGACGTACCAGCGCATGAGGGTACGTGCCAATGGATTTGTGCGCTAGCGTGTGTGTACTTCTGTACAAAAGAGAGACTGTCTGTCGATTGTGTGTGTGTGTGTGTGTGTGTGTGTGTGTGTGTGTGTGTGTGTGTGCGTGTGTGCGTCTCTGTGCTATCTGGGGGGTTACCATCTGGGCAGATGGAAGGGTCGTCCATCTTGTTAATGGCAACAATGAGCTTTGCTACACCGAGCGTTTTGGCCAGCTGCGCGTGCTCCCTCGTTTGCCCACCCCTCTCAAACCCCGTCTCGAACTCGCCCTGCACAATACAGCAAAATTTAACCACCACTCACTACCCCACCCTCTAACACATCTTTCTTACATACATACGAGACGCCCAAGCAACTAAGTAACCCCCTTGCGTTGTTTGCTCTGGTTACAGCGGTATCCAGCAACCCAACTCACTGCAAGTGCACAATATCGCACTCGAGTTACATGCATCGCAAGGCCGTTGGGTGTACCTTGCGCGCAGCAATGATGAGCACACCAATGTCCGCCTGCGCCGCCCCTCCAATCATGTTGGGCACGTAGTTCTTATGTCTAACATACAGCAAGAGGGGTGGGCGTCAAGCAGCGAAGCAAACATGACAAGCGACAAGTGTGCGTACCAGCTGGTTGAAACGTGCCATTGCAAGATTGTGGATAGAGTTGCTCACCCGGGGGCGTCCAGGATTGTGTATCGCCTCTTCTCAGTCTCGAAATGGGCACGGCCGACCTGGTAACAAGCAGGTCATTCAGTATGCACGAGCGGCGTAGCAATTGTTTAGTGGTTCCATTGCGAATTTGCATATCCAGTGTGAGATGCGCCTGTGGTGCTATTCGAGTAAAAACAACGGACATGCGCACTTCGACGGTTTTGCCCTTGGCGCGCTCCTCCTCGTTCGTGTCCATGATGTACGCCATGTACCAACTCTCACGGTTCTTCTCCTTTGCCTCCCTTCAGTGGCAGACAACACAATGCAGGCGGTCAATGAACAGCAACACACAGAGGAAGGCTTATGTCTCCGGTTCACCTCAGACACTCAAACGGAACGAAGCACTCACTTCTCATATTTCTGAATGGTGCGCTCGTCCACGCCTCCCTGCACGCAGATAACCACAACTCAGGCTCCAGCCACGACCCCCCAAGACAAACATGCAGCAAGTGCCTAGATCTAAACGTGATGTATTGCGCTGTTTTCTGACTGTCTGTTAAATGACTGGAATCCGAGCTAGAGGCAACGGGTTGAGAGCCCGAGACACTTACCGTGAGGAGGAGGATAGAACCACCAGTGGTTGACTTCCCAGCGTCAACGTGCCCGATGAAAACGATGTTCATGTGATCCCTGCAGTGTCACACGGAGGTGGCCCCTTCTCACTATTGCTCCCTGCCAGCTAGACCTGATTCCTCAAGCAAGTAAGCGTTGGCCCCCTCCCTCTCCCTCCTTAGCACAAGCCCAGGTCGCGCCTTACCTTGCATCCTCACCGTTGATCTGCTTTAGAATCGCATCCACTTTTGACGTGTCATATTTGTCGTCCTCCTCCTCCAGCTCAGGCTTGGATGCCTTCTTTGGTTTGGCCTCCTCTTTGACACTCATGGCTGCCACCTCCTTGACTACAGATGTAAAACCACACAACAAAGAGCGAAGCACTAAGGAAATGCGTCATCAGAAAAGAAACAGATGAGCAATACCACGTAAATGCTCAAACAGGAAGGCCAGCATGCCATTGGGGGGGGCAGCAACTCACCAGGAGGCTCCTGAGCCTTTGGCGCTGGGGGAGGAGCAGCGGGCTCTGGTTCCTTTGGCTGTGGGGGAGGTGGGGCAGGCGCTGCCGGTGCAGGCGCGGGCGCAGGTGGGGGTGGGGCCGGCGCTGCGGGTGCGGCTGCCGGGGGAGGGGGCGGGGCAGCAGCGGCTGCGGGGGGAGGCGGAGGCGGGGCCCCGCCTGGGACGAAGGAGAAGGGCTGCGCGTTGGGATTAAATGAGAAGGAGGCTGCGTTTGGGTTGAGGGAAGGGCCGCCTGCGGGCGGCGCGTTGCTATTGGCGGCCGGCTTCATTACGATCTCCTCATCCGCCTGATCTTCCCAACTGTCCGCCATCTCGGTCGCGTCCCTTTCCCGGACCTGACCCTTCTGCCTTCTCTAAACCTACCGTAGAGCACGCAACGAGGGAGTAAGGTGAATACGTCGCTCAGCAACACGACAGGGAGTGGCTCACGCGAGATGGGGACGAGAGGGCGAACGGCAGATGAAACGCCGGCGACGACGGAATCATCGGCAGCACGGACTACGCTTCAAGCGGTACGTTTGATCACGGCGAGAGATCAGCGAATTCTGGGCAATAGCTAGGGAGGGAGGGGTAGAGGGATTGGGGGGGGGGGGGGGGGGGGGGGGGGGGGGGGGGGGCTTGGCTGACAAATGAGCGGCTTGTAAGGTTGTGTTGTCGAAGGCGGGATAATTCTGTTGTGGTGTATCGCGGTACGTGGATGAGTGTTCGCTTATTATTTATAATTTATATCGGCGTCGGTTTAGAAGCGGTACTGGCGGCGCGCCGCCTTTCGTCCCGCCTGCGAAGGGGTACGCCCGGTCAACCCGGTCGCACAGACAGAAAGGAAACTTGCACCAGCCCACACACCTCCGTGTAATGCCTGTCTCCCTGCACAGCAGTTGAAGTGCCTTTGTCCAGGCCACAGCCTACTCCGAGATCCAGTCTTGCCAAACACCTGGTTCTGACACCTTCTCTCAGCTCATTTAGTCACTGCTCGTCCGAAACACCAATGATACGGCCTCCGCGCAAGCACGTAATGAATAACTACAATAGCAGCATTTAAACAAAAATCGCTATATACAGTAAAAGCACACGATCTTACAATGATATCGAATTTTTGGGTGTGCTATCGATGATTTAAAAACGATAATAAATAATAAAATCAGAGGGCGGATATTAATATTTATGGAGCTATCTCTTCTAAAATGATTTTATTTCTTATAAAAGATATTGTGGTAATTTTGTTGGTATATGTCGGTATCATCTAGTACACAGTGAGTTGCTGAGTATCACAATAGTCATAAGCATACTAATAACATAGAATCGTAAGCGGATCGTTCGAAGTCCGAATTACTGGCAAGAGGACATGCATGATAAGATAGATAGGGGGTCACGGAATCCACGACAAAGCAAATGGATAGAAGCGCTATATCGTGCGCATACCTTGCACATAAAACACATGAGGACACAAGGAATTCCCAAGCAACGCTTGGAACGCAACACGTCGAGGCGACAAGCGGCATCTCACGTGCCGTGCGAGGTAACGCGGAGATACTTGCGGTCGATGGCGCGGGCGAAGATCGACGTGGCAGGAAAAGGCATCCTAACCGAGGACGAAGCGGCCTTCACACCGTCCGCGACGGCGGACAACCTGCGCAAGACGTTGACCACGTGAGCGACATGAGCGGCGAGGCAAGCCTTTCGGCGCCAAGAGGCCATGGGCTTGCCCACTTGCATTCCGTTATTAGAGGCGGTTGCATGCATGACCAACTCTTTCAAAATAGCCATGCATGATATGGTCGCCGAGGGCACCAAATTCCGTGACCGCACATGGAACTAAACGTATGTCGGGGCGACTCCGCACTCCCGTGGAGCGGATTATTTGTCTTTAGCAATAACGTAATGTATATATCTTCACATGTATGCACAATGTATGCGAGAAAGACTTGCGACCATGCCCGACGGAGCTGCACGTTTGTCGCAACCAACGTGCCTTCGGCTAAATGTACTTGTGGATCACATAGGAAGGGTTCAATCGTGAAAATGCAGTACCTATAGTTTTGTATTTTAACTATAGTGAAACTGTCGCTACGAGGATTTAAGGGAAAGATGTCAAGATGTTATTGTCTTGTCTTCACCCACAAGTGTGCCGGGTTTATATGCAGCCTCGGCTAGCATATCGTGTCCCTTCACCAACCGCGTTGCTAATTCGCTTGTTTGACGGACAATCGGCGGGTCGTGCCGTCGTGGGTAAACTAGAACCTCGGAATGTCAGCCGAGCTCGGTCTAGTGTCTCGGGATGTAGATAACGGTGGTTCGTGCATGCGTGTACATGACTTCAATATTAAAGTAACAATAACAAGCGCTCGCACGAACTCCAACATCCCTCAAATAGGCGCTCGCCTCCCTCTCCCGGGCAGCCTTACATTAGAAGCTCAGCATGGCAAACTCGATGCGACCTTCGCACTTTCACTTGACTAGGCATGCCTTCCGTTCAATGGGTCCGTGACTACTATCCCTTCGCTTTGGAGGATGGAGGCCGATTGGCGTCTATGGTGGGTTGGTGGCAGAGTTGGTTGATCGTCTAGCAACTTTGGTGGCCATTCGTCGCTTCCTTGGCATGGGTGCAGTGGACTCTCCTTCGTTGCGTTTTGTCAGTTATGTCTACATGCAATATTTCGTTCGTCGATCTAAGGTGCCCTTTCGACGGTTTTGGGGGGTTGTGCGGTGAGAATTCATGCAACGTTATGTTTGTTCCTCTTCATGGTACGTTGGGTTCCTATATTCGCAATGCTTGTAGGAGGGCGGTGGCGATGATGTGGCATGCCTTCCTTTTATTCGGGCTTGGGCTTGTGGGTTTTATCCTCCTTTTTCTTTTTTGATTGGTGGTTTCCATTACAGTTTTTTCTTGGAAAAGAATATTATCCAATATTAAAGTGATCAATCCGTATCACAACAATATTCGAAGAACAGGGTACAGTTTTTTGTTGGAAAAGAATATTATCCAATACTAAAGTTATCAATCCGTATCACAACAATATTCGAAGAACAAGGTATAGTTTTGTAGTCAACTCATGCATGTCAACAGATCAAATCATGCAGTTAACGTTATGTACCTGCCACACGTCTCCCACCTCACTTTTAGGTTGGAGCGATTTACTGTCTTTATTCCATCATATTAATAGCGCACACTAAAAGGAGTTGGCACAATAAACCGCCCATGTCCATGTTTTCGTCATTATTTGTACTTAATTCTAGCAGTCTACCAACCAATTCAAAATGAGGAGGGAACTTCTTCATTTCAGATTATGGATACCAACATAATTACTCATTATCAATGTTGAAGTGGCATCGCCGTTGGATGATGATATCCATGTCACATTCGAATGCGCGTGCTTCAATCAATGATGTCTAGGACATCATGATTGACCAAGGTGTGGCGAGTACTGTCCTGTGACAGTACGTTACAGGACTAGTACAAGTACTCGCTACGATATTTATACCGTACCTTCCACGGATGTAGTGTACTAGCAGTTACACTTGCCATTGTGAAGCTCGAGGACACTGTCCGCAGTACTGTACGTATATGTACCTCCCGGTATGTACAGTACGCACAGTGAGTTCTCCCATGCGTCAAGACGCTAGGCACGAGGCCAATTGGTTACACACCCTGGTACGCTCTGTGTTACAGCTACATAAGAAAACATAGTGTCGTAGTTTGCTACATATGTGGTATGTGGCCACATATGTCAACTATGCTTTTTCGGTGCGCCGGTAAAGCGCACGCCTAATACGCGGAAGGTCACGGGTTCGATACCCGGTGAGGTCGATCATTGTATGTAGGCGTGTCACGGTCCGAGAAGAACCCCCACCTTCCACATTAGTTTCGGAGCCGGGCTGCGGTCCGGGGAGAGTCCGGGGGGGGGCCGTGGTAGTGTCGTAGTTTGCTACATATGTGGTATGTGGCCACATATGTCAACTATGCTTTTTCGGTGCGCCGGTAAAGCGCACGCCTAATACGCGGAAGGTCACGGGTTCGATACCCGGTGAGGTCGATCATTGTATGTAGGCGTGTCACGGTCCGAGAAGAACCCCCACCTTCCACAAAGGTAAGCACTTATCTTAAACAAGTAAACCCGCCTAGGACAAGATAAACTCCACGAGTAAAAGCATGGACATGGATATCATCCGAGTCTGCCCAGGTGGAAACGGGAATGCAGTGACAACGGAATCATAATTGTCATACGCTAGGATGACACTCGAGATGCGCGGCTCCCCACGAAGAATATTACGAAACAACCACACATGGACTAGCTTAATTGTTCATTCGATGTTTGTCCCTTCATGGTATTACAGTGCATTATCACCGAAGAATCATTTACGATTAGTGCATATGCCCTAAGCACAAGCAATGCCCACGTGGTCTTTGAAGTGGATATTGGAGAATGAAGAAAACACAAGTATATCGCCCGATTCGGAGCAAAGACACATATCATCAAACTCAGAATAGACGGCCTGGACATCGTAATTGTGGCTTTATAACCAAAAATATAAAAAAGTTTGGGATGCATCAAAATGTAACCACTACTAAAACATGTAACATGGATCTCAAACACTTCTATATCTTGAAACACCTACACATTCGTTACATGGAGAAATAGATTTCAGATGCATGTGTTCCCATGCACGTATCAAGCTTCCCAACTTCCGAGATTATGTTCTGTAATGTAATGTAATGTAATAAATAAATGAATACAGTTATAGCGATTATGTATTGTGTCGTGCGATTCCTTTGTGTGTCAAGTTGTGCTGCCTTGCCTTATTTTGCTTTGGTTGTCATCATTTTAAATTTACCAGGGGGTGGTGACTATACTTGCTTGTGGTTTGAATGCCAACAAGACTATGGCAGTTTATGGTGTTTCTCCGAACGACGTCACCCTCACCACCACCACCACCCTAAATTCCCCGCCCACAGAACCGCAAGACAAAACTCCAACAACAAATTCCCGAGAGTGCAACCGCATCGAATCACAGCTACAGCATTGCACCTACACACAGTTCAATGGCTCCAACCCCTCAAGTGCGTCTACTACAGAACCAAGTCCTTGAGTAACCATCGACATTAGTTTCGTCACTCGCACCTCTACCGCCGAGTGCCGAGAACCAGCGCCCCACATACTAACAACCCAGTGGACAACACCTTCCTTGCAGGATTAAAGTCCCACACACGGAGAGGAAAGACAAGGATGTCCCCGGTCTAGCCATGCATGCTAAGATGTAAATGAAGGTATACCATACGGCCTTGAGACAGCAGCCGCTGTATATTTGTTGCATGGTGTCTGTCATTTTCATTGTCATTGAGGGCGATTGCAATGCGTTGCTCAAGCAAAAGGTCGCCTGAACATACGCAATTAACTGCTACGAGTGGCCCGTAGTTCTTTGTGCCTGTCGTTCTTTGTATTTTGTAATCATATACAGTCGAACCTTATGTTTCTCACTATGTATTTTTGTAGTCATTAAGATAATCCATGGAGGCCATAGTCGTGATACTTGCTTTACACACACACACACACACACACACACACACACACACACACACACACACACACACACACGCACACACACACACACACACACACACACACACACACACACATTCTTCTCTCTCATTATGTATTTTTGTAATTGTGCACACACACACACACACACACACACACACACACACACACACACACACACACACACACACACACACACACACACACACACACACACACCCTGTGTGTCTCACTCTGTATTTTTGTAATCAGAAAAATTACGTTCCTGTACCCATCGTAACGATGCGCAGTAGTTTGAGACGTTTGCTAATCCCAGTCCCAAAAAGTGCGCTATACCCCAAGTCGATCTTTTTTCCAAATAAAAAATAGCGCATTTGTAGTATGTAAATCCAATCGAGCTGATAATAAGGGGACACACCGACCGACAGACAGACAGACAGACACACAGATTTTAGCAAATTAATGTAGTAGGATAGGATTACGGTAAGTGGCATGTTTTCATGGTGGGCTAGGCACTGATGTTAGTGGCATCCACATGTGTGGCACGTGTTGCATGTCCAACTCTTGATGAAGAGAGTTTTGTTGATTTCGATGTCTCATCGTTACCGTTGCAGAGCTTTCCCTTGTGAATTCATTTCTGGAAAATGTCGTTGTGAACAATCTGTGCCATCTTTGCACCGGTGCTTTCCTTCCGTCCTCATCCTTAATTCGCGCGCTGAGTCTTCAAGGATATCGCTCGGTGTGTCTTGCTTTCGGTCGATCGACGTAAATCAGCAATTCATCTCGAGGCTGCGTATACACGAAGAAGAGTTGTTCCTCTCTTTGATTTTGTCCCCCCCCCCCCCCCCCCCCCCCCCTTGTCATGCCGGCAAATTGCTAACAACCAAGTTAGTAGAATGCAAAAGGCAACGAGAGCGTAATAAATGATGTCAAGTAGTCATTGTGACAGTTTGCCATAATGCATTCTGATTTGTTGTTAGCAGTCTAGACGACGGCGACCACACTCTTATGTCTCTAAAGTTGCGACGTCGCTTTATGAGAAGGTGTGAAACCAGCCATCCCTAAATTGAGTACGGCAGTGCACACATGCATAGCGCACCAAGCAAAGATGTTGGCGTGCAATGGAAAGCAATCGCTGCAAAGGCGAGATAATGAAAGCCTCAACGAGAAGGCATAAAAACGCGTTCGCACGTACGTAGATCAAACAAATTTTCTCGCGCATAAACAGGCCAATTAGCAATGAATATGACATACAACTCTTGTGGATTACATAACATTGCGATAAGCGAACGTATTCTAACAACGCCTGCATGAACTTTATCCTGACGGGAGCAGTGGTCGTTCTGAGGGCGGCCAGTTCTACTCCGGTAAAATGATATGCCTTGCATAGCATATTATTTGCTGCTGCATTGTATGAATTTACAATGACGCAAATAATAACAAATGAGCATGACGGGGCGAGTGTCGTCCCGCACGCCCACGGATAAGCTCGTTAGCCATTTCTTAACTGACAAGCACAATACATATTTTTTCTCCGCCGTATTATATAGCTGAAATTGGGGAACCCGACTCAATATTGTCTTCAGTTCATTCACCGAGACCGCTCAGGCGTGCTTGCCGTTACATGTCTGCTGTTGCACGTGAAATACAAGAATATACATGTTACTTCAGCATGGCGAGGGTTGAAGAAGACGTGCTTTGCGAATGTAATCCGTTTGGAAGTGACGGCGCATGTTTGAAGGTCGAGGAAAACATAGCTATACATTTGGGATAAGCTGGCACAACTTCGAGTTCGAGCAGGAGGCGTCTCTCGAGCTCGAGCAGGAGGCGTCTCTCGAGTTTATATTATGTGCAAATATGTGACAGCACCGGACATTAAACTGTGTGTATATGCCTAAGTATGCCTCATTGTACTGTAGAACGACTGAAAGTGTGTGAATGCGTTTACGAAGAAAAAATTGCCAGTGTACAAACTGTTGATGTATGCGAGTCATGGCAACGCCCTATCAGCACTCAGTAGCAGTGGAGCAGGCGATTTTTCGTCAAACGTCTTTACACATCATTTTATTATTATATGCAGTATTATGAAGCAACATTACTTGGCCAATGATGGCCCCGCTTGCTGCCGGTGCTGCCCTTCGTAAATTGTCAGCACGGAGCAGCTGCAACCTTGTTGGGAGCTCCTCACTCCCAATACATGTACTTGGACTCAACGTCGTAGAACGGGCTCGGCGGGCAATTATCCCGAATGGGGGTCGGGTTGCATTGGCACCTGCTCAAAAAATAAACCCACAAAGAGTCAGGTCCATTAAAAAACCGCCCAACAACAGTAGTCCAAAATTGCTATTTATAACCCGCGAAAATTCGGTCGTTTTCGAGGATTTGTGTTTTGATTATTGCTGTCTTTGAAAATGGCAGCTCAAATATTATACATGACGGAGAAACGATTCTGACTACGTTGGTGCTATATCATAGAGTCAGGCCGCTTCGGCAAGTATTCAACACTTCTCTTATTTGGCCACAGCAATAAGTTGTGCAAACTCAGGCGCCTGACAGACAACTTGCGCCCTATTTCACGGATTATAAACTGAACATGTCAATAGTCGGCGCTGTGTTCAGCAGTAGTAAATGCGACTGGTCGTAGCTAATTTTTACCTTGCATAGTCGAACCCGTCTGGTGTGCAACAGCTGTCCAGGTCGACACCCTGTCGACGCACGGCAAAACACTCGTCAAGCTCCAGGGCTTTCAATTAAAGCACATGCTGACAGATAGTCGAGCGGGTATGGAGGCCGTCTGCCGTCGCACCTGCCAGTTCCATGCCATGCTTGTGTCCGTAAACTTTCCGCTCGGGTCCAAGTCCCGAACAGCGCAACCAAAGTGGCACCACGTGTCGGGGAACTCCTCCGCGCCGTTGAAGCAACCTTCTTCCGGTAGGCCGGATTTTCCCTGTGCGCACGAGCAATATTTACAATACGCACATGATATTGCGCATCGTCACTCTCGAATAATGAAGTTGTGCGCCAAATTGACATGAACAGCCGAAAGGGGGCCAAGTGCGAATGCGCGAGAAGGTGTACACACCCAGTGCATTCTTGTCCCTCTGCATTCCTCTGACCCTCTGAAGAAAGCCACCACAGACTGAAAGCCCTCATTGAAACCTGTCCCGGGCTCCTACGTAAATGAACAATCGCGCGTTATTTTAAGCGACGAATCCACGAGAAACAACATGACACAAATAGGGTCGAGAAAGGTGCCTATTTACAATCCTCGACAAATAACAGGAGCGCAGAAGACGCTCACCATATTAGGACCAACGTAGTCTTCGAAGTTCATGTACACGCGGGGCTCGTCATTCGAGAGGGCCAAGAAACCGTCTTCCTTCCCGATGATCCGAATCAAGTTCGCTGTTCGGAAGCCGGTGTCATTATCGGTCCATCTGCACAAATGCGTTGATTCACAATTTGTCACAAAGGCGCAATTTGTCGCAAGCAGACAGCAAAAAAGGGCAAGACAAAAGATGAACATATGTATTCAATATATCAATGCGCGAGATGTCCTTCGCACCCAAACGCCGTGTCTATGTTCTCCCCGTATATTCTTTTCATTAAGCCTTCGAAGCATGCGCCCGCTGTCGAGACAGGGACGGCCACTTCATACTGACTGTACAGTGTAGTCTGCGGGCGTACACGATGAGCAAGCTTCAGTCCGTCTATTCGAATACGACATGCGACCGAGCTAGAAATGTATAGCAAAATATTATAGCGAAATCAATGCCGTACGAGGGCACCATGTTACCCGAAAGTTTAGCCGAGCGTACCTCAATGACTTGGTTTGTCTCCAGGGGCTGGTGGATGTACGACGAGGCCGCCTCGAAGGTGGCGTTGCCCACCACAGCCTCGAGGCCACTCACAACCCCCGCGGCGTACAAATAAGACGCACCGGGAGTCGCGATCCAACCTGTATCTCACAACAAATAAGTGTCAACCAGTCCATGTGACACACTCATCGGAGTATCCGTAGTATGTTTGTTGATGTTTCGAGAAAACGCATATGTCGAGAAGAGAAAATGGTTGCGCTCGTGTAAACGGTAGCACCGACATTAAAAAACACAATCTGCTCACGAGAATATACTATAGAATTTGACGGACACGGCATCAAACTTGTACAACCTTAAGTATATTGGGCATCACAATAAAGCCGCAAAATAATACAAGGTACCCAAGAAATGAAAAGCAAACGCGAGGGGATGGAAAACAGAGACACTGTTGTCAACGGGTGGGGAAGCTAGCTTGGTCGGGTTAATTCGCGTTGCGGTGTTTTGGCGCACCTCGGCGTGGCACGGGTTCGACGGGTTGCCATGTGGTAGCAAACGGGCCAAGGGAGGCCATGATTTGGGGGCCCAGGTCGAGGGCATTTATCTGGGCGGTCAGGTTGTCCAGCATGTCGGTTCTTTGGAACAGAGAGATATCCAGCCGTGACAGCACATTAGCAATCAGGTCTGCGTCCACAACGAAGTCATCATCATACGACATCGCGCTCTGCGAGGTCGCGGTGTTTCCAAGCAGGGAAGACCCCCCTCCGTTGACTGCGGAACGAGCCTGCTCAGCGGCGGCATCGGCCTTCACGCGCCGTGCTTCACCACTCCCACCATTGCGTGCAATGCCTTCCTCTGATGACTCCTCTGAGCCTTGACGCGTCGGATTGTCACTGCTTCCGTCCCAAGACATCGACTGTCCGATGCCCCTGCTCTCTGGTTCAGAGGTGCTGAAGTATACCACGTCCTCCTGCTGCTCCAGGGACTCCATAGTGCTTTGCAGCTGGCTCCCGCTGCCGCTCGACGTGTCAAGGTAGGTAAAGTAGTCAACGGCGAATTCGTCCGCTGTGGGCGCAGATGGGGGAGCTGAGCTCGACGAATCAGATGGCTGCACAGAAGATATGCGCTGCCTCTGCAGCACATTGGATGGCATCAGCGGGCTGCTCCTCTCCCTCCGCAGGTCCAGTATCTCCGATGTTATCGCCCTGCCCAGCAATTGTATAAATCAAGGTTACAAAAGATGCCATTTACATTGCCAAAATCACACACACACACACACACACACACACACACACACACACACACACACACACACACACACACACACATTCTAGTGTTCAAGAAATAAATGCAGAGCAGTGTTAACAGCAACAGACATCTCTCGGTCTCGATCGTACCACAGCAGCTCCAGCGTGCTGTCATCAGGCTGAACACCCGCCAATATCGATTTTCGGGCATCCACGCTGCCTTTGTCTGCTCTCCGGAAAGTCACTTGCGATACCTGCACAGCCCCGTAAAGCTATCAGTAAATAATTTGTTATACTGCTCTTGTTGTGCATCATCATGTGTGACGCTCTTTCAAGTTTGATTCAAGTGAGACATCATCAACAAGTATGTAACTGGGTATTCGCTTCGTCACATGATTACAATTTTATATCTTTTTTTACCCCAATGGGCAGTTGATATCGATCAATAACGAGTGGACTGCACATTTATGCGCAACGTGCTTATCAACGAATTGTTTCTTAACAACTGTGACGAACAGACAATGACAACAAAGCCCTGCTAGCAACTGTGACCAACACACGATATCAAACGGCGCTGCTAGTATCAAACGACGCTGACCGGCCCGCACCTCTTGTGTTTGTGCGGACCAAAAGAACTGAGTCTCATCCGCCCACTCGGGCATCCGTCCCTCTGAATTGTAAAGATCCTCGATCTCCTGCATCTTGGCCACAAAGGCGCTGGGAAGCATCCACACGTTCGTTCTCTTGACTGGCACCTCGGGCTGTATCCTCATCTTCAGCTCCGTTATTATCCCAATGCGCCCCACCGACACACGAAACGCCTGCGGAGTGGATGAAGGGCGCGAAACATAAATAATGCAAGCAATCGCAATAACATACTGTCAAACGATGACGTTGTTATGCCCTCCGTCGTCCTAAGAAGTTGTGCGAATCATTGTACTGTGCGTACCACTCTCAGAATAATTCTTGGCGAAGCACAAATCGTACTACGATGGATTAACAATAGAACTAGCGCGCGCGAAACAAATGGTTGAACGCACAACGTACCTTCATGAGAAAGGGGTGGGATTCGTTCGAGATCCATGTGGAAGTGCCATTGGCCAGCACTACGTGTAGCGCGTCCACCTGTATGCGTCAATGCAAAGAGCGACGACCTTGATCACTCTATATCTGACAGAGATACTGGGGCAGTGATAACCTCAATAAGCTGTCTTCAAAACCTAGTGATAAGATAAGACAATCGTATTGATTGTCTGCAGTTGTGATGGTGGTTGTCATGACACTGGCAGCACACATGCAGCGAGTGTGGCGGGGAAAGTGGATGAACGTGTTGCACACCTGATGGGAGAGAGAGTTGTGCTGCAGGCTGGAGCCATGTGTGCCGGTAGCGACTGCGCCGCCTATTGTCTGTGCGTCGTGATCATTGGAAGTTGCGACAAGCAAGACAACGAGCAGCAATCACTCAGACGGCAAGGCCAAAAGACTTGCACTGATGAGATTAGCATAAGTATGTCATTGAGCAAACGGTGCGTCTCAGTAAATGCTTTATCATGATGCTGCTATATTTTTCCTGGTTGGGCGTGTTCTAAACCAAAGGATTCTAATAGACACGGAGTGGGAGGGTGCATAGCAAACAATCCAAGGTAGCTATGAGAAGCAGCTGAGATTCCCAAAGCGTGCATACCTGATAGACGTACCAGGGAAATGCGCCCAATGTCCAACCCGCAGGAGCCGCAGGGGTGATGAAATTGGCAAGGTAGTCCAGGAGGTCAATCACAATCACACCTGCAACCAATGTCACCGCAATCCAATTACATACAGAATTATTTTCTGCATTCCACGCGTGGATGGGCGGTGAGATGTTCGGAAACTGGAACACAAGCAGACGTGCTTTCTAACAACATCAGGTAGGTGGGGAGGTTAGGGAGGGAGGAATAACCTGCACTGACTGTGACTGTCTGTTCGTCCTCATCAACTTCGACCCTGTGTGTGATTCGCACGTGGGACATATTTTCGCATTTATAATACAAAGCAAACAGGCGACAAGAATACACAGAGTGTGCTATAGCAGGACGTCACCAAGAACGATGGGAGCTGGTAGGTACAATCACACAGATGAGACGCTGTGGTTACGAAGAAAGGCTTACCGCAGGGGCCGAATTGTCGTTGTCAGAATGTTTGCAGACAGACTATAAAAGTTGGACTGGCTTGAACAGAACATATCCTGTGGGAAGCAAGTATAAGCAGTGGGAGGGCAGATGAATACTTCTGTTAGACGCAAATGCACCTAACATCCTTTCCAATTCCCAACAGTGCTGCTGCGCTTCGTCACCTCAGTTACAGTCAGATGGGTGGGTTACTCTGGACATACGTGGTTCCATGACCGCCCGGCACCCGTAGGCATGATGTTCGCATAAGACATCACTGCACATCAGAAATGAAGAAGTAACTGTGTCAGTGGCGTGCAGCATATCTAATTTTAATCGCCTAATCAACCCTCGTCGTTGTCGGGAAGTTGCAGCAAGTTATTCAGTTGAACTTTAGAAGAACTTCGTGGTCAGTTGGGAGATAGATAGAATGTAGTGTTAATCGACTGTTGGCGTTTTTTTGTGATAGCTATATTAGGCGGCTATACAAACCTGCCATCTCGACATCAGCAATGGAGTTTGGTCGCACTACGAGTACTTGCCGCGGGCAAGAGTTCCTTGAATGCACGTTGGTTAAGTCGTAAGGCACGGCCGCGCTTGCCGGGCTCATCAAAGTGCCGACCGTAGTCACGGCAAACAACAGAATAAACACGCGCGACTCCATCACACCTGCCATTCCCAACGCGGAAGTGCGCGTACATGACAAGGTGAAAGAGCAGGCAAACTATATGCGAAAGAGGTAAGTATGACCCGATGTAAATATGTAATCCCGATATCAATATAGATAACTAGTCAAATTGGGGCCGGCGCGCGGAAAGATCCCACTTCTCAACGACGACCACAACCGCTAGGCGCTAGCCGCTCGTGTCTAGCGTTGCCGAATAAATAAAGCCCATAATTTGCAATTCCCACAACCAACTGACATGAGAAATATTAGCCGCAGAAGCCTACCTACAAGTAGTAAGGCGGCGCGGATGCGCAATATATGTATCGGTGCTGTAACGTGTCGTCGTCGTCGCCCACTAAAAATATCCGGGGATCACTGATGTAACAATACTGTTCGTGATTGGCGCCCACCCTGCTGCTCCGCTTTTTTACACAGACCGACGTGCTCTAGACCCCCACACAAATTAAAACCGCTGGCGGGAAACCAACAAACGAGAAGCTGGTACACACCGATATATTGCGATTCTGACTACAGCTTGCTCTGCTGTGCGTGCACAGTGACACTACTTACTTATATGAAGCTAGTACTTACTTCAAGGTCGGGTAATGAGCTATAACCAGGAGGCCAAGACTGGACAGCCAACGCAGTATGACGACGGCGGGCTGAACGTCCTGTGCGTGACAACGGCATCGCGGAATCGCAAAAGCGATAGCAAGACTTTTCTCATGCTCGTAGTCGAATCGGCTTTGGTTGTAGGCGTGTCACCCTGTCGATCAAAGTACGTATTCCGACGCTTCAAAGGTCTAAAGGTCACGCTGGGAACAAGAAATATAATTTAAGCAATATGACGCGGCCAACAGGCGAGTTTACTCATTCAATAGGGGTTCATACTAGTACACGCCACGTGCTGGAGGCCATAATATGACGATAGGCGCAAGGTTTTTCCAAGAAGGAATGACAGGTTACTGAGCTTTCTGACGGTACTCGTAACTACGTCCGAGATTTCCTGGCTTCTCATCACTTCACGTTGCTTTCCATATACACGGTGATGGATGGTGCTTTCCATACATACTTCTGATGATGGCAAGTATTTGATCAAAACGCCTTTCGTCCCGACTGTGATTACGGTGGCTACGGAGGAAATGGGGAAAGTCTGCTCGAATGTTCAACCAATCAAATCTTCGTGCATGGTACCTCCGGATACGGCCCTTGAACTTGTCGAGGTGATACGGGCGATGGTCCCCGTTGTTACGGGTACTAGTAACCTTGGAGCCCCTTTGGCGATGGATTTCTCGATGGCAGACGGCCCTCCAGCGTCTCATAACGAGAACTATGTTCACTCTTGGCTGCAAGACACCGTTGAGGCTCATCAACTCCTCTTGGACAAGATTGTATGCTTTGCTATGTCGGACTTCGGAGGGACTCACGCCGCTTTCCGCTTGATGATCACGTGTGCGGTACGCCGCTATGGTTTCTTGCTCCGCACCCTCCCCCCAGATATCTGCCGACCGTACCTTGCTACTGCAGATAGGGCCGTTCGTGCGGCAGTTTATCGAATCTTGGGCGTTTCTTTGGACGCACAAACACTCGATCAACTGAATTGTGCTAAACGACAGCTCTCCCTCCCGGCGGAGTTTGGGGGGCTTAATGTACCGTCCCTCGAGCTCGACGCCGAACCTGCTCACTATGCTTCATTCACTGCGACCCTCGCCAACCTGATTACTGATTACGAGTCCGAGTCGCTAGGTCCTTTGTACGGTCTCATCCGACAGGAACTACTGAATGTTGCCACTTCTACTTTACCGTGGGCGGTCCAATTGCGCAATTCGTACGACTCTATCTCCACTATGGGCGGGTTTTCGGAATCGGAGCTTGTGGTTTTAACTAACACACTGAACCAAAACCTTTCTGATTATGCCGGGCCCGATGTCGAGTTGGTGGTATCTACGGTCAACAATGCGGTGGCACCCGCTACCCAAGTGACTAGCTTACAACTTCCGACTCCCGATGCTCTTACTCGCTTGGGAGATTCTGGGGGCCACATCCAACGGGGCATTTCGCGCATTCTTCGTGCCCGGGCCTACCTTGACCTCTTGGCGTTTTGCAGACCTTCCCCACCGGACTATATGAGGGTGACTTCGGGTACGGGTCGCGGGGCTTTGGCTCTCTTTTTCGCTTCACATGAGTCCAGTTTCAAGGTGCCATCCGATTGCTATATGATGGCAGCCCACCGGGTTCTTGGCTTGACTGCGGAGCGCGCCGCTCATGTTCGAAAATGCCCTCGGTGCAATGAGGCCCCTTCAGAATCTCGCGGGTATGGATCTTCGTCGACGGTATCGGGCATCTTTATGTCGGGTGAGCGCTCAACAGCCGCTATGCTCATGGACCATATCCCCCGGTGCCCGTGCTCTTGGTATATCATTCAACTCCATGACCGCATTGTCCACGTGCTTGAAGAGTTCATGCTTGAAGCGGGGGCTACTAAGGGCCGGGACTTGCGGTTGGAGGTCCGCCGTATTCGGTCGGGAGCTTCACGTGATCGTCCTGGGGATGTGGTTTGGTTGGACTTCATGGCTCCGCACCGCCATCTTGTTGTTGATGTGACGGTTACAAGTGCTCGCACGAACACCAACGTTCCTCGTATAGGTGCTCGCCTTCCTCTCCCTGGCAGCCTTGCATTGGGAGCTCAGCAAGGCAAACTTGATGCGGACCTCCGCACTTCCGCTTTGCTTGGCACGCCTTCGGTTCAGTCGGTCCATGACTACTACCCCTTCGCCATGGAGGATGGGGGCCGGTTGGCGCCGATGGCGGCTGAGTTGGTCGATCGCTTGGCTATTTTGGTGGCTGTACGTCGCTTCCCTGGCATGGGGGCCGCTGACTCTCGTTCCTTGCGCTCTGACAGTTATGTCCGTATGCAGCATTTTGTTCGTCGATCTACTTCTCTTCCGTTTCGGCGTTTTTTGGGGGATGTGCGACGAGAATTCATGCAACGTCTTTCTGCTGCTCTTCATGGCACTCTGGGTTCTTATCTCCGCGACGCTTTTCAGGAAGGTAGTGCTGATGCTGTGGCATGCCTTCCTGTTCCTCGGGCTTAGGGTTTTTTCTTCCTTTCTTTCTTTTTCTTGCTTGGTGGCCTCCACTGCTTTTTCTTGTAAGAAAATTTAGTGTCTTTCCATATACACGCCGATAACGCGAAAACTGCTGCTGGTATATGGTCGGTGCATTTGTTGACACGTTGTCTGAAATATAATAAACAATTGTCCACATTCGCCGGATCATCATGAATCCTTAATTGGTCATTGTTTGTGCCAATGTTCTGCTCTGCTCAGAATCGGCAGGCATATAGACTATATTACCGCTGAAAATAACTAGAGTATTATCGCTGAAAATCTTGTGGTGTACCTAGATGAATGGTTGATTAATATGTCCTTTATAAACAGTGGCTTGAATCTATGGCAACCCACTCCCCTCGCCGCACCTCGTATCAGGATTAATACTGCAGTTTTCTTTACGCTGCACACATCGAGTTCATTGGCTGCTCGTGTACGAACATGGTGCTATCCCCAGGCATGGAAATCTCTGCCAGATTTCAGCACCGGTGATAGGTGGCTAACACTGTCAATGCCACCGGATAATTTGGAAACCCATATAATCATTGCTCGTTTCCGGATGAAAGCTTTTGACACCACAGACAAGGAAAGCCAGATACATAAATCGGTGATAGTGTATCACAACGCGCCAAACGAAGTACGAAAAACGCCCATGCCGTTCCCGCCCATGACACAGAAATAGCACCAAGTAAAATGAAAAATGATCGCATTTTCTAAGAGTACATTACACATATTATACGAAATCCAATTGTAGTAGGAAATTGTTTACAAAATGCTTTATATATCAGCGGCAACCCATCGCGTCTCCATTACCGGTGCTACCCGTTAATTAGCACCAACTATCATTTTATGGCGGGCAGACACTTTTTTAAATGTCACGCCCTCACCAAGCAAGTGTGGGCTTTGCTGCCGCCTCTCGCGCCTTGGTATTCAAATTTTCTTTGTTGGCCTCTGCGAGATCCTCCAGAAACATGGACGTGAACATGTCCACCGCTCCACACATGGAGGTCGCCCGCCACTCCTCTCCCTGCCAAGCCACAAGGAATGACTCGCTCAGAAGAAGCCGGGTCGGGTCCGGAATGCATAGTATTTAATATCTATATTTATTGATGAACACAGCTGTCAATCATTTCAAAGGCTCCATAGCACTTCTAGTTACCTTTGTCACGATAGAGCCCGCGTCGTCAATCTCCTGAAGAAGTTGCGACACGGTTGGCACGGAGTCGATGTCAAAATCCCAGGCAGCAGCCGGGTTGATGGGGACGCAGATTTTTCCCGTCTTTGGGTGCACGCAAAAGGGCGCCTTCAGCAAATGGTTCATCTTTTTGGAGACCTCCACATCCAGGCGCGGGTACAAATGCCCAAACAGTATCTCAAACTTCGATAGCGCTACGGCCGTTTTGTGGCGCTTGTCCTTATTCGACGCCGCGTTGACCTACGGCACAAGAGCAGGGGGTCGGAGGCCGTCAGAGGCACAAAAGAAGAAATGCACACAGGCTCGGCGGCCATGCAATGGAAGTTGACTTACGTGACGATCAATTTCGGCGACGAGCTCGTCCCAACGCTGGACGCTGACATCCTCAGAAGATTCCTTGGCTTTGCGCGGGCGCTTGGCTATAAGACACAAAAAATGTTTATTAAGTTTCTTGAAGGCCGCTACAATTTCCCAATTACAATTTTTGTCGCAGCATCGATGCAATAGCATGTGCTTGGAAAGTGTTTCTTTATGTATTTTAGTGCTTTTATGAAATATTCTCACATTCTGTTGAAGCGTATCGCTGGATGTGAGCAGACACGCAAAGCAACCCTTTCCATCGAAGATGTCCGAAAATCGATGAATGCATCCAGGCTGACTCTTTCCTCAAGGGCTATATCAAGCTCATAAACACAACTAAAAAAATGCAGCGACGTCTGATTCCTGGACTCACCCCATTTGCTGCGCACTTCAGCCTTCACGTCCTCATCCGGGATGTACTGCAAGACTGACTCGCAACCCTCCTCCGTCTCGAGAATCTTTTGGTTGGGGAGGTACACCTGCGGTTGCAAACGTTCCAGCATCAGCGTCGTCTCCAAAACCAAATGACATCGAAGTCGTTTCACAAAATTCGAAGTCTTTAGTTTCTGTATTTTTGTTGTCGTACTATTTACGATGAACGCATTCTGTAAACATCCGGGCATAATATGAGGAGTGCTGATGGAGGTCACAACGGAGGATGAGGCAGCGGACTTACCTCACGCCATGCGCTCTCCAGAGTCTGTAGCGCGGCCTCAATGGATGGATGCAGGCGCGGGGCACTGCCCAGGCTCAGAATCGCCTTCGACATGCCACCAGTCTGCTCTTGTCCCTGCAGCGAAAGGATGAGCACGGTTATTGAGAACATGCACGTGCTGACCACACACCGTGTGCCCAAGAGTCCGCTGGCATGAGAACGGACACGAAAGGCAAGTAAGCCAATGGGTATAAGAGGTGAGGAATGTAGTTCTTCCTTACCTTGTAGATTCCAAAATAGCTGGCAATACCGGAACGCTGCTGATCTGATAGAATGAAACAGCGCATTCAGTGAATACGTAGGTTTCGACTTGCATATTGATCCTCAAACAACAACCGGATCCAAGGAGTAATGCGAGACATGCCAGTGAGGTTCACACACCAGTGAGCATCCGAGCAGACTCGTCGCACACCCAGCAATGCACGCCACGCCTTCCGGAGAACACCCACAGAATGTTCTCAAACCCAAAGTCATCGCGCAGTCCGCGGTCAATGATCTGCAACGGGTGAGTTGACACGCGCATTGTTATTCACAAGCACACATCCACACACACGCGCACATACACACACATGCCCATCCTAGCACACATACGCACAAATACAAACGGATATGCTTGCACAGACACATGTATACACAGGTGCGATTTACATACGCACAATACACATGCACTGCATGCAGGACAGGTACACACCGTGATGGCAATAGACATTAAAGGCCAGCAGAGTTTGCAGATGGCCCCTTCGCTGCAGCACGTCCGCACATCGTCGTAGTCTGTCATATCAATGTCAAACACCAGCTCGCGCTCCACGGGCGCAAACACGCGGTCAGAGCCCAATCCTGAGGAGGACAAGGCAACACAAACATTCAGGAAAACTGATCCACATAGGGAGATATGGGATGCCGTTGTTTCTGGTGGCTGATGATTCTCACCGCTGTACGCTGTCCTCTTCGCAGGATCCACATTGTAGACAGGGCCAATATCAATCTTGGCAGGCACGCGGTCCTTCAGGGCCGCATGAAGCTCATTCCCATCCTAACGCAAAGTTTCCAGCCCAGTGAGTGCCTGACAGAGGTTGCCCATCCAAAGGGGGCCCACATCCCTCAGCTGCTAAAGGGAGACATGAGATGTGAAGCACACTCACCTTGAAGGACTGGTAACGGACAAAGATGTCTCCATCAAGAGTGAAACAAAATTCGCGCCTCTGAAAGTAAGAGCCGTTCGCATGCGGGTGCTTGCTGTCGTTACCATACGCCAGCCACTTTGCCATCTGCTGCACGGGGAAGAGGCGGGCTACAAAGGCAACAGGGGCGCAAGCAGCCACTGAGTCAACGGTGCCGCAACAACATACTTCAGCGCCCCGCCAGTTCTAATGAAGACGCAGGACAAGCGGGGCCAAGCATACCGTAGTACATGGGCATTAGATCATGAACACTAGTTCCCTCAAACTTCGACTTGGGACCTGCTAGGCAGCCAAGGGAAAGTCAGCGAAGCTGTATGTTAATGCGCTGTATCGCCCCAACCCCCCATATATCTCTGCTCTCCTAGTGCCATTCCGGCCACTGTACAAGTTTCACAGCGGCTAGCGAGCAGCGGTGCTGTGGGCGCGCGGAAAAGCGTAGCCAGTCTACCTTCCGCCATATTTTCGCGGTGGAAACGAGGGGGGGCTCAGAGGTCGAGAGCACGGTACTGCCGCGTCGTTGTCGTTCCCCGCCAAAAAACTGAGTCGCCGTTTATATACGGTGACCCGGTTTTGGGTATCCGGTATAGACAGTGAGGTGGAGCGCCTCGTCACGTTAACCCCTACGGTGCACCTCTGCTCGCGACGGTGAGCGGGCGTATCAATCCCTGTGTGAACTTCAGGATGGCGGGTTTTGAAAAACGCACTAGTAATCCTCGACAGCTATCCCCACGGAGGCAGTACAGTACAGGCCCCACCTTTGTTGCCACTGCCCTCGGCTGATCCCTCGCTGGTGGTGAGTCGCTCGCTAGTAGTTAACCCGGTAGTGTGTCCACGATATTGGCAAAGTCTGTGTACAAGCTGCCGATGTATGACGATTTGGGAGAGCGATATTTGAATTTGAATTTTGAAACTCGATTCAGGCCGTACGATTTATTCGCTCAGTCGTAACTAGACTGCTGCTGTCACTTCTTTGACAAACTGATTTACAGAGGGGGAGGCTCCGTTTGCCATTAGTTAGTGTTGATCTTATATTTTTTGCTCGCAAGGGTCCTAGCTAGGGCCCAGTACATTCGCAATTAAGGGAATCGGGAGGGTGGGTTGCGTGAGATGTGCTCGCGCAAAGGAGGACTCGCTTTGCGAGTCGGCGCGGCATATATAGGGGTAACACATGTTTGTGTTTTACCATTGTGACTTGCGTAATCTAGCGGTTAGAATTTGTAACGTCGTGGCAAAGCCCAACTCTTTTCGCCCTCTGTGTAATTTTAACCTATATAATATCGATATGACCATTTAGAAAGCCGGGGGAGGCTCCGTTTGCCTTGTCGTCGCCATTGGGCGAGTTGATCGCATGATGGCCACCCCATAGCGTAAGCGAGCCGAAGAAGAACCACTGTGATCGTATTGGAAGGACATTGGGTCGATGTAGTCCAACACCACGCTCGACTCGGTTGGCTATCCTCCAAAGTATTTATCTTCTAAAGCGTAACTCCGACGTGGGAGGCGCTTGTCGCGGCTCTTTTTCGTAAGTAGTGCGAAGTCTAGTTGAATCTTGTTGGGGGCGAGGTTGGAGTGTTGTCGTGACCTCGTATAGCCAATATGTGAGCGAGTTAGCGTTCCATTCTTCGTGCTTCTCTAACAAGCCGATCGCCCAACGCGCTGCTCGGTATTTTCCGCCAGAAATTATGCGTCGAAGTGAATCGAAGAACATTAACATTTGAATTACTTCTTTGTGTACAATAGGCGCTAGGTTTGCCGAAGACATGCCTACAACAACCCGAAGGAGAGATGCCCACGGTGGAATGGCACGGTTTGGTGGAGGCGATGTCAAAGATTCGCAGCCGCCAAAAAGCTATGTACGGAGGGTTTCGCAAAATGTCCGCACCCCGCGGCCCGAAGACACATCTTGTCACTTCAACCTTGCCCTACGTACCCCATGTCGACTCCCATCATCTAAGGGCGGGTCTACAAGCAAATGATGCGTGCCCGGGATAGCACGGAGGCACGAAAGCACGCCAACATAGGCAAGATACAAGACAAAGAAGACATGAAGATGTGATGGGAGGCACTATGGCGCGGAGGCATGAGCGCTAGCCTTATTTGTTGGGTATCTTTGTGGCTCCCACATGCCCTCGAGGTCACGGGGGACCTCTTCACGAAGGATCGCCGCGCCGGGAAGAGCGGCGATGTCCTTAGGCAAGGTGATCGAGACAACGGCGGGATCAAAGACCGGCTGAGCGCGGAGGGGTTCTCAGCCAACCTTCCCCCTCCCCTCTCTTGTGCGATCGCAATCACGCAAAAGATAGACAAGGTTGATCTAATGACGACTCGACTGATGACCGGCCCCGGTTGACCAACGCCTCGCCTCGGCGGTAGCGGGCCGATAATGTGAGCGTCTAGCGGCAGTTTTTTTGCATTTTAGGTAAGTGGATTTTCTTTTGTTTCGATATCTTTATTGTTGTTTCTGCTTAGGCGCGGGGGTGTGTTAATTAAAATGAATTGATAACAACTTTCTAACCTTTCATGAACAACAACACGTGTTACAATATTGCGTGTCACTAGGTGTACATAGTGGCGGAGTACCAAGTCTCATTCTTTGCGCAAAACTCCTACTTAGGGGGCGTGGTCATGGAAGCCACGAGACACCAGCCGGTTCCATTTGCATGTACGTGCTATATTTTTTTTGATTTTAAATAGATACCATGGGTACATGTTTAAATGTCCCTCCGTAGGACTACTAATGGACACATATGTACGCTAGACTCCGGGGGAGTCTTGGCCCTCCACCTATAGGTGTTCGCTATAGGTGTTCGCCGCTCAGTCGCGATGCGATGCGATGGTTCATATACACAATATGTTCCTATCGGGTACCGACTTTTGGCGGTACTTGGATAAGGCGTACAACTCCGTTCCGGGAAGCGGCGGCTCAAACCCCCTTCATGCCATTCCGTGTGTACATGGATTAATAGGTTATCGGCCCTCCGCGTTTACGCGGGGTTTACTAGGGCACCGGCCGGAGTTTGTCCATTAAGGGGGGGTGTTTACATATCCCTTCGTAGGACTACTAATGGACACATATGTACGCTAGACTCCGGGGGATTCCTGGCCCTCCACCTATAGGTGTTCGCTATAGGTGTTCGCCGCTCAGTCGCGATGCGATACGATGGGTTCATATACACAATATGTTCCTATCGGGTATCGACTTTTGGCGGTACTTGGATAAGGTATACAACTCCGTTCCGGGTAAGGCTAGGGATCAAGTGAATTTTGTCGATGTTGATGGTAATGATATTTTGAAACGTCGATATTGATGGTATAGATATCTTGGATTGTCGATATTAATAGTGTTGATAGTTTGGGATGCTGACATCGATGGCAATTGAAGCCGATATTATCGCCGATGTATCAATATTTGTGACGATATATCGATACATCGGGCTTAAATAATCAACATTTTTCAATTGCTTTGATAATTGATGACATTGATACTAGCAATACTGCCATCGTGTCCATGTCGATGTTGCAACCTATCACATCGATGGCACTATCATCATTAGATGATGATACTATCGACGATGCATCGATGGCTGATCCCTAGCCTTAGTTCCGGGAAGCGGCGGTTCAAACCCCCTTCATGCCATTCCGTGTGTACATGGATTAACACTACCACTCCGCCCGTTCGTGATGGGGGTTTGTAGTCATGCAGCCCTGTCATGATTAGCATGGTAGGGGGGTTGGTTGACAGGGTTGGTTGACATTTGCAATATGCATGGTCAACACTTGACAAGAAAGCCTTGAACGGAGGGCCTAATGAAAACAATGTACATACGCTCTATCAGTGCCAATATATCTATCACTATGTCCGCCGTTTTTTATTTCATTCCGTGACCTATCTTTGACCCGTAATTCCTCTCCCCATTCGGTGGCGGGGTAGTATCTGAGGTCTCGGGAGTATGAAGCAGCGAGGCGGGCACGCGGGTCGAATATCCAGAGGGACGGCGGGAGGTGTTAGTTGGAGCGGGGGCGGCTTTTGGGAAGCAACGCTTGGGCAAGACGCTCACTGCCATCATCTCGGCTCCGTGTCTATCACGCCGTCTCGTAATGGAAGGGGGGGTAGCTGTAGATAAGTGACAGCGGCATACGGAGACTCTCGGAACTTGGTGCCGCCGATAAAGCCATGTAAATCTTGTTTCGGTTGAAATCTACGAACCCAACAGTTTGGGGGAAGGCTCCGTCATCCTATTTTCTCCCTAACTCTTCCCCTTGTCGCTACTCCCCGTCGACATGAGTGTATAAGGCGATGTGTAAGGGTTTGTCGTGGCGGTACAACGACTGGCACATGCGGCTTCATGTCAACATAAAACACCTTAACAATGATAGGGGGTTATCATGGGTTGACTATGCGCGATAATAAGGTAAGAGAAGCAAGAGGCATAGGCACAAGGACATGAGCAATACTCCGGTAGGAACACCAACCGTCCACGCCGTGAGCCCAGGGTCTCCCTCACCCGTCCCGTTGTGGGACAGAGACGCGTACTAGATGGATCGCTGCGACGGCATGAACAACCCCGATCTTTGCGCTGAGCAATATAAACGCCTCCGAGGTTGCAAGTTTAAGTGTGGGGAGAGTTCAGCTTGCTTGGTTTCCCCCTCCGCAACTCCGACTCTCCGAGGCGTCCGGAGACCCACCGGGGCCCATGCTAGCCGGATTCAGCCGCGTCCCCTCGCAACTGTTGAACAACTTGAGCTATCCAACACTCGGCGCCGTGAGCAAGCCACTCCGCAAGCAGATCGAGCACTAATTTTAGTTTACATTTTCTAGCCAAATGGGGTAACTATGCTCACTCTAATATTGAATGTGAAATAATATTAGTGATATGTCATGATTTTTTTTTTGTGGGGGAGGAGGGGGGGGGGTGGGGGCTATGGCGACAGTGTTAGCGATCATTTACAATCTTAAATTCCCGAGGAAAAGCGGCATGCATTGCACATATTTTGCGTAGCCGCCACGTATATATAATCACAGAGTACCCGGTACGTATAAGCCCTAATTGTAAATCTTATATGGTAGGTAAATTTTATATGGCAGCAAGAGAAAGGCGCCGGTCCAGCCTCCATTACTACATGTTGTGCACCAATATGCAATTTCAATTACAATTAAAAACTGCGAAACAAAGTACAAACGAACAAAGGCCGTGCATGCCACAAAGTAGTTCAAGGTTAATGACAAAATACAACAACGCGGCGCCCGCCGGCGGCGCAGCGGCGGCGGCCCCGGAGGGGGGTGCGCTCGAAGGCCCGTCGGCATCCCCTCACCTCCCCGTGGTGGGCGCTGGAAACCCCGTAGCCGTGCCAGGCCTGGCACGGTAGGGGGCTAAGAGGGCCGACAGCTCGATCCGCGGGATCAGCAGCTGTCGGGAAAGCCCTGTACATAGGGCTTTTGAATAAAATAATTTCTGTGCGATACCGGCGCCAAGATCTCCCGCTCGGGCCGTCCGATATGTTTGTCGCGTACAGATACTACTAAGGACAGTCCTACCTCGAGGGGGTGGGACCTGTACTTCAGGAGCGTTTGATTGCGAGGAGGGTACGGCGGGATCTGCGGTGGGGGGTGGGTGTTGGAGCTGGTGGTGGCCAGCCGGGAAGTAGCGCCAGGAAAGGGCGCTCGCTAGCCGCCGACCAGCCCTGTGCCGGTCGACACTTCTCAGGGGGGGAAGCAAGACCTGGAAAAGGCCGGTGGCCGGTCGCAGGCGGAGGAGCGGCTATGTGAGGCGGCGGAGATCCTTTGGATCAGCCGCCGCCGGAAAGCCATGTACGGAGGGCTTTTTTGGAAAATTAAAATAATGTCCGTACCCGGCGTCGAGCTAGTTGGGGAGGAGCACCAGGGTAGGGCGCTCACTAGCGAGCCGCCACGCCGACATGATACATCTCCCGAGGGGGGAGGAGTAGGCTTGGGCGGCAAGGAGGCATGTCGCGAAGGACGGAGCGACAAGATCTGGCGACGACGACCCTCCGGGTCGGCGCCGCTGGAAAACCCCGTACGGAGGGTTTTGACTAATTTCCGTGCACCCGCGGCCCGACGGATCCGGCTACGGCGACCTGACCCCCCCCCCCCCCCCCCCCTCCTCGATACCCACTACCGGATAGACGAGACCCTTGCGGGGGGGGCCGGGTGAGCGCGGAGGCCCTTGTTTCAACAAAGTCTGCTAGGTGGACGCGCATCAGAGGGGGGGAGGGTACGGACGCAGGCCGGACTACCTGACAGGTACCCGGGTACCAGACAGAGAAAAAACCGGGGAAATGAGCGGGGAAAATTCAGGTGCGGAGGCAGGAGCGCCCATTTTTTCTATGTCTATGTGTCTCGGTCCCCCCCACCTGCCCTGGAGGTGACGGGGGACCTCGACAAGGAGGACCGTCGCGTCGGCGGATGCGGCGGCGACCTTGGCGGGGCTTACGGGATGGGGCGGCGGGATCGACGAGCGACCGCGCGAGGAGGGTTTTTTTGCCACCCTTTCCCCTCCTATCTTCGGCAAGACCGAAGTCACGCGGGAGCTAGATTAGGCTGGCCCGTCGTCCCTCCCGAACGCCGACCGGCCTCGGCCGGTCGGCACCCCGGTTCGGTGGGAGCGGGCCGAGCATCTTGAAGGTCGAGCAGCAGTTTAGTTTTGCATTTCTCGACAAGTGGATTTATTTTTAGATCTGTTTTTCTTGATTACAAAATTATTACGCTGTTACTGCTTAGGCGGGGGGACTGTGGCAATTACTGCGGTTGCTTACAGTTTTATAACTCCCGAGGAACGTCGACACACAGTGAAGCGATAGGTGTACCTGGTGTGTCGATAGGTGTACCTGGTCGAAGAGACCCGGGCCCAACTTGCTAGTAAGTCATGTATGGCGAAGTAGAGTGGCCCGAGAGACAGCAGTCGGTCCAGTTTGCCGGCACATGTTGTGAACAATTTCAATTTCAATTTCAATTACAATTACAACAACGTTATGCGTTAGGATAGGACCAGACAGAGGCCATACGTTGTCTCCGCCGCGAAACGCAATTTGTTGGGGGTGGGGGGGGGGGGGGGGGGGGGGGGGGGGGTAGAAGGTTGCGACTACGGCCATTGGTGGCGGCTCACCCCGAACTATGTAGGGGCTATCACGCCGACGAAGACACGCCTTAATGCTAGTCGCTTTTAAGCCTATGTTTCCACTTTTGAACATCCATGACGAAGCAACCAATTATTTTATGGAGTGGAAGCATGACAGTTGGAGCTTAATAGATGCGGACTAAACAAATATTCTCAAGCAATGATTTAGAACGAAGCCCATATTCAATATTGCCGGAGGGCGATTTCTGCAACCGCGTCAGTAGTTTATTGGAGATATAGAATACAAGGCTCTTCAAACCTAGGCAAAGTTGTAACAAAGTGTTGGCTAATTACACGCTCAAATTTTTGCAACTCTTGAAGCTTTTCAACGGTTTATGAAGCAGTCACTTGCCATTTTTGAGACATTAAGCGCGCAGCGTCACAAGGTCACAAGTCACAAGGGACAAACGGGCGAGGGACACTCTTAACAATTGCTACATGGAGAGGGGAGTGGCATGGTCGACGACGTGACAAACGTAGGTTCGAGGGCAGTACGGCGACAATGAATAACATAGTAGGCGATGCTACTTGAAAGGTTGATGATAGTTTTGTAGTGTCGACTATTCCATTATATCAAATTATCAATAAGCAGAGCGGTGGTTCAAGAGGCAAGCCCGCTACGTGTGCAAGCTTTTTATGTCGATGACTAATGCCTATCTTCCGGCGAAAGGTTTCCAAGAGTGAAGAGAGCCCGTTGCTCTGACACATCGACCTCAAGCCTCACTCAAGCTGCCCAGTTATTTGGGATGGGGACGATCCCAAATAAACAATTCGCACCCGACGTATGACTATCTTGCAAAGTGATCTTCGCGTATTGGTCAGACAAATTTCCATACACGAGTCTTAGTAAGCATTTGCGGCTGACGTGCCTTTAGTGCTGCTCGGCTATGTTTCTGCACTTACTTTACGTACACATGTGTGGTTTTGTTATGTAGTATGTGTGTGATTATGTTTGGGTGCTTAAGTGCTGATGTGTTCTTCTCAAGTGCCTTTTTATTGCGAGAGAGCGCACAAGCATGTGCACGCGCGCGTGTGCTGTGTGTGTGTTTTCGTTACTCAAAAGTCCGTCAAGCACTGGCAGATGCTTCACTCCTTGCACGTAATGACCATTGGCGCTCAAGAACCGAATTTACATAACGAAATGCACAGCAAGCTAAACGTAATTAGAAGGGACAATTCCTCCACTTGGCGCCTGCATGCGTCGACGGGTGCGCGAGTAGAAGGTCGGAGCATTTAGGGGGGAAGATCTGGGAATACCCTTGACGCAACTTGAACATGCCATTGAGCGTGTTTAGGTTCAGAATCAACGGCTTGACAATACAAATCAGTTCATGAACCATCCGCGAACTTGAATGCTCATCCAACGCCACGCGGAGCCATTCAATCAAACAGCCGCACATAGAGAGGAGCGTCGGATGCCCATAGAGGTCACGACAGGGGATGCCTGCCCTTCCCCTTTACCCTGCCCTAATAATGCAGGAAGCACCAAACCGAGTGAATGTAAAAAGAAGGCAACGCAGAATTAAACGGAAACGGAAAAGGGAGGTTGATTAGGTTTACATGGCAGAGGGGTCTGCGATGCACCGAGGGGGCAGTAAAGTCATATGAGTCTAAGCCGCAATGCGCTCCTCTGCCGCCTGACTGATGCGGTCTTCCATGACGGGCCTCATGTGGCGGATGAGGCCCTGGATGGGCCAAGCGGCGGCGTCACCGAGGGCGCAGATGGTGTGGCCCTCGATCTGCTTGGTGATCTCCCACAGCATGTCGATCTCCTCCATCCGGGCGTCGCCCTTCTTCATGCGCAGCATGATGTCGTGCAGCCAGGTGGTGCCCTCGCGGCAGGGGGTGCACTGCCCGCAGGACTCGTGCTTGTAAAAGTAGGAGAGGCGCGCGATGGCGTCGATGGGGTCGGTGCTCTTGTCCATCACGATCACCGCGGCGGTGCCCAGACCCGACTGCGCCTCCTTCAGCGCATCAAAGTCCATCAGCACGTCGTCACACACGGACTTGGGGATCATGGGGACGGAGGAGCCGCCGGGGATGATGGCCAGCAGGTTGTCCCACCCCCCGCGCACACCCCCAGCGTGCTTCTCGATCAGCTCGCGTAGAGGGATGGACATCTCCTCCTCAACCGTGCACGGCGTGTTCACGTGCCCGCTGATGCAGAAGAGCTTGGTGCCCGCGTTGTTGGCGCGCCCAAAGGAGGAGAACCAATCGGGGCCGCGGCGCAGGATGGTGGGCGCCACCGCCACCGTCTCCACGTTGGTCACGGTGGAGGGGCAGCCGTAGAGGCCGACGCCCGCGGGAAAAGGAGGCTTCAGCCTCGGTTTCCCCTGCTTCCCCTCAAGCGATTCGATCAGCGCCGTTTCCTCGCCACAGATGTACGCACCGGCGCCCCAGTGCACGTTCACATCAAAGTCCTTCCCACTCCCGCACGCGTTCTTGCCCTACCCAAGCAAGTGCACACACATACACACACATACAGACACACACGACCGTTTAGAGCCAAGGGTGTGAGAGGGATAGAATGGGAGATGTAGAGGATGAAGGGGGTTATGTCAGGAAGTTGGGAGGGGGGATACGCACCAGGAAGCCCTTCTTGTAGGCCTCATCCACGGCCCTCATGAGAGCCATGCGCTCGTTCACAAACTCGCCACGGATGTAAATGTACGCGGCGCGCGCGCGCATGGCGGTGCCCGCGATGAGGCAGCCCTCCACGAGCTTGTGCGGGTCGTGGCGCATGATCTCGCGGTCCTTGCAGGTGCCGGGCTCAGATTCGTCCGCATTGACCACCAGGTAGGACGGCCTCCCGTCGCTCACCTAGGACAAGGAGGCCAGACTTCGTGAGCAACACCCCTTACCCACAATTTCCCATAGCATTCACCACCCCCACCACCAGGCGCAATGCGTCGCTGTGCTGCTCACCTTTGGCATGAAGCTCCACTTCAGGCCCGAGGGGAAGCCGGCGCCGCCGCGGCCACGCAGCCCCGACTTCTTCATCTGGTCAACAATCCAGTCCGGTCCCATCTCTACCAGCTGCTTGGTCTGGTACCAATCGCCGCGCTTCATCGCACCCTATGATGACACACCAACGCTGCTCCTCAGCCGGCCCCACCACCCTTAATACATCCATACTCAACGCACACATGAGCGCGCGCGCACACACATACACACGAATTAACTTTCTACCTCCTTCCCACTACCTCACTCACTTTCTCCCCACTTCTCTTTGTGTATCTCTCTCTTGTCTTGTCTCCCTTCCCTCCCCCCCCCCTCCCTCTCTCCCTCCTCACCTCCTTTCTGACCTCCTACGCCTCCTCTCTCTACCTTTCTCTCCCTTCCCCATTCCCTCCCTCTCTTCCCACCTCTCTCTCTCTCTCTTTCTCTCTCTCTCCCGCCGCCTTTCCCCTTCCCCATGTGCTTTTTGCTGGCTGTGATTGGAAAATGCATTGGTTTCGGAGGCACCTACCTCGATGCCAATGTCTGCCTGGCCATACAGGTTGGTGAAGATGCGGTCTTCATCGGCCAGGCCACCAAAGCTGGTCTTGGCACTGAACGCGCGTGCAGCTGCGGTGGCACTACAAGTGGAAAGGGGGTTCAGGGGTGGGCAGCTCTGTCAGTGAACCATCAAAGGGCGCGCACATGACACTTCAAGTTTTGACAGACTGTTAGACCAGTGCTGACAGTAGGCGCGACAACCCCCACTTTCTGAGCCCCTCCGTTCCAATTAAAAAAATTCAAAAAGAAAAAAATCAAAATAATTATAAACGGCAGTGCTACAAAAATGCGACGACACGAAAGCAACGGACTCGACGTGGCTATGGTAGATGGGATGAAGAAGCGCACGCCACGGAGCGAAGCTAACATTGCGAGGTAGCAACGCGCAGCGTGGTCCAGGTGGGAAGGAGAGTTCAATGTGGTGTGGTGCGACCTCGAGCTGCCACGCCATCAGTTAGCACCGGCCGCAGGTGCGAAACCACCGGCGGCAGTTCCCGGAGATACCACACACCGCACAGCGAAGTCTGCTAAGGAATGGCGAGGCCATGATTAGCCTTTTTCAGGCAGAGTATCGACGACACAAGCCGTAGGGGACAAGCACCGTGCTCGCCAACTTGCTGCGTTGCGGGCGCTAACCCTACTCCGTGTAAATCAGTACTTACAAGTGTTATCAGCGCGGCGCCACGCCATCGCTGCCACCTACTTGCACGGGAGGGGGGCCGGAGGCGGTTCTCACCTGAGGGCCTCAGGGCGCAGGGCCGCACCCGCACGGGCCAGGGTACGTGCCAACATTGTCACGAACGGGGGGACAGCAGTGGTGACGTATAACTAAACGCCACTCCCTGCGTGGGTGGGGTCGGAAAACAGCGCCTTCAGCACAAGCAGCACAAGGCGGATTGTGTGGAATCCCTCGCGCGCTGCTCCGATACCAGTACAGGTACAGGTACCTCTACCTTACCTGTAGCGAGCAGCAGTATATCGTCAGCATCGAGATCGAAGCAGCAAGCACAAGTATCGCCAGCTGTACTGGTACTAGATTTCTGCCTTCACAGCCTATGTACTGTGCACGCCCGCCACGCCTCAGGCTGACTGCTCCATGTACGGGTACCCGTACCCGCGCAGAGCAAAGTAGTCATCACATCGAAAACGGCGCGGAATGATGATGGTAAAATAATACAAGCACTTGTTTACAAAAGAAGCTCCACAGACACGAGGACATGGACGAGAGAGGGGAGAACGAATAAGAGGACACGAGCGACAGGAGGGTCATGGAAGAGCAACACTAGGCTCGTTCATCAATAGTAATATTTCCATATATGACAAATCTTCGTGATGTGCTGTGAATACCTAGCTCTCTACGACGACCGTGCTATCTATATTAAGCCTGCGGTGCTCCATGGCCCGAGCCTATTTACCGGGTGGTGCTTTCAAACATAATGCATTATGATCACAAGATGAAGCAACACGATCAACGCGGGAAAAGAAATGCTCTTACAACAGCTCAGTCACGCATCGCCTTGATAGATTGTCTAATGAAGCGTTTCGCCTACACCGCTGAGTTGAAAGCTTACATACGCAAGCGCAAATGCATTGCGCCACAAATATTGATGCCACACACGCACGCCCATAGTCGCATACTCTCACACAACAATCACATGCTCGACTTCACACACACACACACACACACACACACACACACACACACACACACACACACACACACACACACACGCCTACACTGAAAATAGCACCTGCATGCATTCACACATTAAAGCACAGACCCGCGCCTACACTCAAACTAGCACCCGCACGCACACACGCGAGCAAACAAAGTCACACACAGTCACCCCCCCCCCCCCCCCCAACACACACACACACAGAATAGCACCCGCACTCACACACACACACACACACACACACACACACACACACACACACACACACACACACACACACACGCACACGCACACGCGCACAAACGCGCCTACACTCAAATTATCACACACACACACACACACACGCACGCACACACACACACACACACGCACACACACACACACACACACACACACACACACACACACACACACACACACGCACACACACACGCACACACGCGCACACACACACACACACACACCTACACACATAATCGCCTAGAGTCAAATCTGCACCCGCACACCCGCACACATACACTCACACACACACAAGTAGACACTCACATGAACAAACACAAACGCACACAAGTACACACTCTCATAGCTGTAATACCGCGTCAAAGAAGGTGCAAATGAGAGTGATTTGAAATGTCTCGGGTTTGTCTGTCTCTAAATACTGTCCAACCCTCAATCTATATTGCAACTCATTGGTGTCCCCAACACCAAGGCTTCAGTACCTTTGATTATTCGTTGTATTCATATTCTCCTGGCCCTCATACTGACTATTTACTTGCTAGGAGCTGCGCCGCATGCACCTCTGTGGTCCTGAGAAAAATAATGCTCAAGCTCGCTCCGCACAAAGTGTTCGCATTTATTCAATAATTTGATGAGTCACCAGTGACAAATTGGCATTCATTTTCCCTTACAATGTTTTCACTGAATTGTCACTGCCGAGACAAAAGGGGATGTGTTATTTGACCCACGCCGACTCTTCTTCATACTTGCCAGCACATGGTGCTTGTCCGGTGGGGGGTGGAGTGCGGGACAACTTCCTGTCGCGACTCAGATACCAGCTTGTCATGCTTGATGCAGAGCCAACCACCCAAGAGGTAACCCAAACGTTTCAGAATGCGAAATGATGTCAAAGCGCTGCTAACATGTATGCAAATAATGCGATCATAAATTTATTATCACAGTCTCCGTGCAGAATGCGGCAGAGTGGCACTTGACTATTGCACTCCGCCTTGTGAGTGACCAGCGCCGTGTTTCGTGGACTGCACTGGATAAGAATGGCCACAACAACTTGCTGAAATGGGCAGCGGGGTCAGAGATGCCAAAGAGATGGACAGACGGCGTGCAACGAAAGTAGTGAGAGGAGTTACATTTGCCGCATTCCAAACTGAAACTGAGAATGCACAGCGCAAAGTCACTCTCCCTCCGCAGCACCGTCGCTTTACTGACAGTGCTGCTTCACGTCGCGAACTCCGTCTAACTCTCCTTTTCGCTAAGGGGCGCATCATCCTAACACAGACGCCAGCGTGCAGGCAGCTGCCTACTTGTGGCTGTACACAGACACGCTGCCGCTCTCAAGGCTCACATACAGTTCGTTTGTGGTCGTGTTCCACGCCAGTCGCTGCGGTGCGCCGCCCACTTTGAACGTGCCCGCCGGCGCGATGCACTCGGTGTGCCCGCACCGATCGCCCACGTCCACCGAGTAGAGCCCCTTCGCGGTGGCGACGGCGCAAAAGCTGCCGAAGGGGCTCTGCGACATGGCGACGATGGGGGAGCCGTCGGGGGCGACGGAGGCGACGGGAGGGCCGTTGTACCGCAGGTCCCACACGCGCAGCGCGCCGTCCGCGGAGGCCGTCACCATTTGGTGCTCAGAGGTGGCGCAGATGTCGGCGACGCGGTGCTGCAGCCCCCACTTCCTGATGGGCGCGCTGGGTTTGACTTTGAGGTCCCACCTGCGGAGCGCGCGAGCCGGAGTCACTCGATGGAGAGGGGGCACCAGTGGGAATAAACGGGGTGGTCGCGGTATGTGATAAAATAGGCTTCGATGTGCGTTGATTGGCGTGGGTGAGTGAGACGACGAGACACAGGATTATGACGGTTTCCAATTGACAGATAATGTGTGTGCGTGGCTGAGCGGGGGAGTGTATGAGTGCAGGAGTGCATGTGTGCTCGTGCGGTGCGGCGTGGTGTCGTATGGTGTGTGTGTGTGTGTGTGTGTGTGTGTGTGTGTGTGTGTGTAAGATTGCGTATGCGTGTATGGTTCAGACGTTGATTGTGAGGGGAGGGGGAGCAGGAGGGCGACTCACATGTGGACAGAGCCGTCCACGGCGCCGCTAAAGAGAGTAATGCTAAACCGCGAACGATGCAGCGCCGTGATTTGGTGCCCGTGAGCGCGCCACTCTGCCTTTGCCCGCGCCGGCAGCGCCCCTTTCGGGTTCGTCGGCAGGTTGTACACAAGGATGTTGCCCCCCAGGCTCGCGGCGCAGCAGTGGCTGAGAGGCCCCCCAAACAGGTTGAGCGACGTCACCTGACACCCACAGAAGGGGAGATGGGGTTAGAAATAGGCTCATGATCCACACCAAGGCGATGAGTAAAAGGTGCAGAATGGCGAGCACCTTTTGGATCTGCCCACCGCCCACGCTGGTACTGGGCACGGGCAGCTTGGCCTTGTACGTGAGGAAACCCGAGTCGGGGCTCAGCGTGTGCAACGAGACGCAGTCGGTCCCCGCGTTCACGTCCTGACTAGCTGCCAGCAGGAGCTCAACGTCGGGGTCCATCGACAGGTCGCTGGATCGAAAGTCGGTCACCTGGGAGTGCATCAGCTGCGGAAAGGGGCGGTAGCAGTTGTGGGAGGAGGGGAGGGGAGCGGAGCGGAGAGCGGGGTTAAGCCATAAAGCGGTATACACTGTGCAAGTCCTTCAGGAGCAGTGTGTGTGGTGCGTGGTATGGTAGTCTGTGTATGTGTGTGGTGTGGTTGAGTGTCTGAGAAAGAGTGAGGGAGACAGTGTACGAGTGTGTGTAGATGTGTGAAAGTGAGTGAAAGAGTGCGTGCCTGTGTGGTGTGGTGTGGTTGTGTGTGAGAAAAACTTACTGTGAGTGTGAGTGTGAGTGTGAGAGAGAGTGTGTAGTGTAGTTGAGAAAGAGTGAGAGAGTGCGCCCGTGTGTTTGTGTGTGTGATAGGGAGTGTGTGTGTGTGTGTGCGTGAGAGAGAGAGAGAGAGAGAGAGAGAGAGAGAGAGAGAGAGAGACGGAGGGTGTGTGTGTGTGTGTGTGTGTGTGAAAGGATGGGAGAGATGGGGGGCGCTGACCATGAGCGAAGGCTGCTGCGAGCCGAGGCGTCCGTCGCCGCTGCATTCCCACAAGTTGAGTAGACACCGAGAAGAGGAGACGAGCCAGCCGGCGTGGCCTGCCTCGCGCGGGAGCCCCTTAAACGTGGGCGAATAAAGGAGCGCCGAGACGGCTTTACCGCTGTGGTCCTCCGGCTCCGTGGTCCAGCAGTGACGCCACGTCGGCTGGGCGAGCAACGAAGCGACAGCGACAAAACCAGAGCCCTCAGCACACATAGCGCTGCCACACGTGTTAATCTGCCTTAAAATATTCCCGCTTCCAACACCGACAATTCACCTGGGGCACCGTTCCATCAGGAAACACAGGCTGCTGCGAGCCCAACCCGGCGTCGCCTTGAGCCCTACAGTGCCACACAAAAACAAAAAAACACCAGAGCTCAGACCGGCCTCTTCCCGTAGGTTCCATCGCTACTACGACGCTTACAAACTAGCAGAGAGAGAGAGAGAGAGAGAGAGAGAGAGAGAGAGAGAGAGAGAGAGAGAGAGAGAGAGAGAGAGAGAGATAGATAGAGAGAGAGAGCGCGAGAGCGAGCGACAGAGGGGGGGGGGGGGGAGGGGGAGAGGGGGAGGGAGAGGGAGAGAGAGAGAGGGGGGGGGGGGGGGGGGAGGTGGGGGAGGGAGTGAGGGGGAAAGAGAAAGAGGGAGATAGAATCCCTCAAACGAAGGAACACACGACAAGTTCACTAAAATTGCCTTTGGAATGAATGCCCTTTCCATAGATAAATATGAACGATGTGATAGGGTACAGATGGGCTCAAACAATTCCCATGCAAGTGCATAGCAAACACGGCACTTGAAAGAGTCAGTGCTGACCTCAAGAAATTCTTTCCGCCAATCAAGCATATTAGCATAGAAATGGCTGCAATCAACACATAACCTCAGATCATTGGCGGCAACGTAATGTTCCAACACGCTCTCCAACAGGCAAGGATTTCCCTCCACACAGACGGCCGCAGCGCAAGAGTGCGATTAAACTCATAAACACGACTCATCACCGAAACACAATTGCATCGCCAAAGCGATAGTTGCCTTTTGTGAGACTTCATCAAATATGATTACATGACACAGGACATCAGGCACCCAACCTACTAAACGCATCCATAAACAGCTAAGAAGACATGATCTATACACAATCACAGCACAGCCATTAATCCAGCGCATCCAAACGCAAGGGGCGATAAATGCAAAAAGCCAAATCAGCTCAAAGGGTTTTCCAGGATACACCCAAAACAAAGCCTCCAGCACTCAAGCGCACTACGTGCATGCCTGACAGTGCAGAAGATTGAGACCTTCTATGTAAAGACGGCACGACAAACATACGCGGTATACCGTCAAGCAGGCTCCCACAGAGAGAGCTATGATAGGAGAATGGGATGAGCATAATTGTACTACAATCACAAGAAGAGAAGGGAAAAAACACTCGTCGAACAAAATCCATCCCATAACACACGACTTGGTCAAGCAAATGCCATGGGCCCACCCACGGTAAAGCAAGCCGTAAACATACTCATATAGGTATAGACAGAGGCGAGCGTGTTTTGTACTCAGTGAGATCAACTTGGGTTCATACACGCAAAACGACAACCACCCTAAGGTACGCATCCCCGCAGAAATAGTGAGTGGATACAGCACATGTACATTCAGAGGATTGACAAAACGACAAAAACACAGCCGAAGCAGCCGAAGCAAATCCACAAAGCTGAGTGCAACAAGAGAGAGAGAGAGAGAGAGAGAGAGAGAGAGAGAGAGAGAGAGAGAGAGAGAGAGAGAGAGAGAGAGAGAGAGAGGAGGAGGGGGGGGGGGGGGGGGAGGGGGGGGAGGGAGAGTGAGACGAGCTCCATCACGTGCACACCACACAAAACCATATATAACCCCAAACACTAAAGACAGGTGCACACCCATGTTGATTGAGGCGACAGCAAGAGATAAGGGTGCAAAGGGGGATGAGGCACCCACCCGGGGGCCTTCCGCGCAGGAGGCTGATTGGGAGGTTTCACAGCCACGGGCTGCCGCGGGAGCTGCGTCGCCGAGGCGCGCACTTGCATTGGCGCACGCGCCCACTGCTGCGACGGCGTCACGGCGGGCGGGTTGCCCACCGTCATCCCTGGACGCAGCATGGGTGGGGGCGGAGGCGGCTGCGCCTGCATGTCGTGCCCCATCAGCGACGGCGTCTGCATAGGGAAGCCCAACCCCAGCCCCATGTCGGTGCCCAGCGCGGGCCGCCCCCCAAGCGACAGCCCCTGCATCGACTGCACCGGCGCGTTGAAGAGGCCGCCGCTGAGGTCGGGCGTCTGCCACGGGCTGCTGGTGCCCGAGATGGGCGGCCCTGGGGGCGCGTGGAAGGAGTTGGGCATCCCCTGGAAGATAGGATCCTTCCCAGGCGCGATGGGGAACCCACCATGCGGCCCAATCGGACGAACCGGCTGCTGCCGCTGCTGCTGCTGCTGCTGCTGCTGAGGTTGAGGCTGTGTGGGCCTGCCCGGCGGACCCGGCGCCTGCAGCGTCGCCCGGCTAACTTCATTTAGGCTACTCCCTGCCTGTAGCTGACTCAGCGCGCTGCTCAGCCGCTCCAGCATCACCTCCGCCTCGTTGCGGCTCAGTTCCACTGAGCCCGAGTACTTTCCACCACCGTGCGGTGCAGGCGGCAGGTTAACGATGCCCATCACGTTCTGTGCGCTGCTCGAAACACAACAAACAAGCAGAGCTCTATTCCTCTGCACCAACACAGCACGCCAGCCATCAGCCCCACAACCGCCGTTCTCATCCCCTCGTTCTCACGGCCCCTTCCTAACTGCAGTGCATCATGAATTTCACTCTCTGCACTGCACCATCCAGCCAACTCCCACTCTTCTGCCCCTCTACCGCCCTCTCTCTCTCTCTCTCTCTCTCTCTCTCTCTCTCTCTCTCGCTTTTACCACCCACAACCTAACACGACACTAAGCACGAGCTGACGCCTAGCACGGACGCACAAAACATATGGGCAGGTTCCACGCACGAGCATTCCAGAGTGGGGATTGAATGGAGGACGTGAGGAGACTTTATTAGAGTGGGGCACTAATTTTCTGCATATTCGGCCGATTCCCCGTCAAATCGCCGACACCCGTTTTCCTGACCCTCGTCGACAAGATCAGAACGTAAACACAGCCCGGCTGAAAAAGGCGCAACGAGCCGTATCCGACTACCTCAGCGAACTGAGGAGAGTCGACACTCAGAATCCGACGCTGTTCCTCTTTTGCGGCACGATGATTGTCCGGATGGAAAGGAATCGTGTTTTGAGAACGACAGCCTAACCGACCTCGCAGCCGCCGCCTGCGCTATGAGCCAACACACTGGGACGCGCATCGGAAGCGAGAAAGTCTGGTTTCCGAGGTTGAAATATGCGAGCTTAACACCTCGCGCGATCAGCGTCTGAAATTCGTCGTCACCGTGCCGGAATGTTGGCCCCGCTACCTACGCTAATCATAATCAGGCCACACTGCCGCGCTGCTTGAGCAGTCGCTTGGCCGCCTGTGCTGCAGGTAGACTAGAGGTTTGCTCGTCCACGGTGTGCGCCAGCCGGTCGTAAATGCATTCGAAATCACAGTATGTTAAATCATGCGTCATTACCTAGTTGAAGTCTGTTTCAGCGTGCTGGTAGCTGCGGGCGAAAGTATCGGCACGGTGGGCGGCGGGCGGCGGCAGATCTGCTCGGCCGAAGGTCACCATCATTGGCTGTTGCCTTCATCGCCGCTCTTCAATCGCCTTATTTTCCTGCGACGACGCATGCCTTCGCCCCCAGCAGCAGAAAAGGGTCTAAGTACTACAATAACTACTGACAGGGCGGCTGCTTCTACGAGTGTTTACATTTTAGTGGGACTGTCTGTAAGTAATTGACGAGCGGAAGCTGTACTGGTACCTGCACTACCTGGTGCTGACATAAGGTACGGTACTTGTACCTTAGGTTCCAATAAAACCTAAAAATCGAGGCTTTCTAAAGCCACCTAGCTCAATCGAGGTTTTTCCCTCTTTTCAATAGAATAAGAAAAGAGGGAAAAACCTATGCCCGACGAACAGGAAGGCATGCCACAGCATCAGCAAATCGAGGCTTTCTCGAAAGCTTAAATAATCCAAACTTAAATCAGCGAGCTTGGTGGCTTAATTTTTTTGTAAGAAAATTATATTTGTGAAACTGAAATCACTACAGGCGCAAAGCCTAGGCTCGAAAACTTATTAAAAAAAGCTCTTTGACTGGCCTCCATGGACGACTTCATGAGCTGCGACCTTTCTACTCCGCGACCGCGACGAGTTGCTCCTACGTAACACCGCCTCGGACTACAACGCAACCCCAATAAATAAAGGCTTGTGGGAGCGAGCCCACCACTAATATGGGTGACACCTCGGCCTTACGATCGACCTCCTCAAGAACGAATGTCGACCACCTACCGAGAAGCTACATGCACTCTCCAAATAAACAAGCATGGACCCTACTGGGACGTTGGTGCAGATATACGATCGATGGGACGCACGCGCGGACCGCCACCAACAATCGCTAGCTTTCATGCATCCCAATAGCTCGCATCATTTGCCGGCCACGCGCACTTTCTCGACCTCACAAACGCCCCAACGCGGCTCTTCTTGCAAGAACTGAACTCCGTGCTCGCTACTCGACGAGGCAAGGGTAGAAGGGGGGGGGGGGGGGGGGGGGGGGGGGGGGGGGGGGCGCATTGCGCACTAGGTGAAACGCGACCTCGAGTGATGGCAAACGATTCCCGGCCAACACAACGGACGCTCGATTTACAAGCATGTTGAGACCGCCTACCTTCACGCCGAATCCAGCGGCTTCGGGCAGGGCGTTGTGCTGAACGATAACCCCGCGTTCGAACCACATAATTTCTAGTACGACACCGACCGCAACAACCACATCACGCGGAAGGAACTACGTGCGGTACGCCTTGCAATCGAATCGTTCCTCCCACAACTAAGTGTGGCAGATTGCCTCTCCGACAGATTGCCAACACAATCAACGCTGCATTTGTGGAAGGTGGGGGTTCATCTTGGACCGTGACACGCCTACATACCATGATCGGACTCACCGGGTATCGAACCCGCGACCTTCTGCGTATTAGGTGTGCGCTTTAACGGCGCACCGAAAAAGCATAGTTGACATATGTGGCCACATACAACATATGTACCAAACTACGACACTACCACGCCCCCCCCGGACCGCTGCCCGGCTCCGAAACCAATGTGGAAGGTGGGGGCTCATCTGGGACCGTGACACGTCTACATACCATGATCGGACTCACCGGGTATCGAACCCGCGACCTTCTGCGTATTAGGCGTGCGTTTTAACGGCGCACCGAAAAAGTATAGTTGACATATGTGGCCTCATACAACATATGTACCAAATTACGACACATTGTGGGAGTGTAAACAGGATAGTATTTGAAGATGTTTACCGTTTAGAGCAGTAACCAAATTAATTAAAAAGTGGAATTGAGATTATGTCGTCTATCACCTCCCTCCACAAAAACAAATTTGTGCTAATAGGAAGATTTGAGAGGCAAACTAGCACATGCATGTGGGGCGAGCAATTCACGATTAGTGTCCGAGGTTGTTGTCGAGAGGGTGGTATCGGTTGATCGGCAAGTACGGGGAGACTATTTTCCAGTACGTGACTCGCCGACTCTCATCTCGTCACATCTCGAGTGCACTAGCGACAAGCACGTTCATGATTGCGGAGTGCCCATTTTAGGGGCATGAAACGTATATTTAAGGGATTGTCATGCTGTTTTCCGTTTCTTGCGACTAAACCTTCGATATTTATCGTTCTAGGAGTACAGGTCATAGCAACATCGGGTGAAAACACACCCCGAGCCGCGTAGCCGCCGCACAACTGCGACAATAGTGTACCGTGAAAACTGTGCGGTCTGCATGCTCGCACTTGACAACATCCAACCGATTCGTCGAAAGCGAGTATATCCACGCCCTCGACGCAGCGAAGACAGTGACGTAGTGGCTTCCACATGTGGTGGCGGCTTGGAGCGGCGAGTCGCAATGGGCAAATTTTGTGGCTAAGCCTATCTAGCAGCTCGTCCAGAACTATTAGAGAGCGAAACACCTATAGCCATGTGAACCCTTATTCTGGGGATGTTCTTCTCGGTAAGGGTATTGAGTGTTGGTCTTAACATATGTAACATTGGTCGTCGGCCCTTGCAGCGGTGCTGAATATCGGTGGCTCTATTGAGGAGGCCTCCGGTAAGTGCCGCGGAAGCGTACACTCACAATGGTTCACAATTTGGGGGCTATACTTCATTTTTCCACGACATGCGATGGATATTGCCGCAAAGGATTTATTAGGACGTACATATTGGTGGGATTGAAGCTCTCACGGGGTCGGGGGAAGTGACGGCATGCATGGAGCGGTGGCTAGCTTTAACTTTGAATATGGACCAAACCACAGTGTTCATTTTATACGGCGAGGAAACATCATCCATGTAAATACTAACTTTCCACTATCTCAGCACGGCAGCCACGCATACTCTTGCCATTCATTGCTGTGGTTGGGGTGACCGGCTGCTAGAGTTTTGTGTTACGTAGTAACACGTTTGAGCACATTGTCATCATGGTAATAAGTGATATGGGGCGACACGGTCATGTGTGTCATTGCAACAATGCAATACATGAAAGCAATGTTCTACTTAAAATCATGCCCCATTATAAGCTAGCAGTATTTCGTTTCATCACACAACAATTGAACCGCCATAAATGCCGGAGGCAACGGCAATGCACACCAATATTAAGAGAAGCAGCATGCACATCGACGGCACCCGCCGGCGGAGCAGCGGCGGCGGCCCCGGTGGGGGTGCGCTCGCAGGCCCGTCGGCACCTACCTTTACCTCAACGCGATAGACGCTAGTAACACTGTAGTCGTGCCATGCTTGCCATACTAGGGGGCTTAACGAGATACCGGTAGCTGCAATCCGCGGGATTAGCACGTGTCGGGAAGCCATGTAAGGAGGGTTTTGGGAAATCATAATAGTTGTACACTATCACTAAGATCTCCCGCGCAGGCCGTCCGATATGTTTTTCGCTGTTGAATACTACTCAAGTACCGTTCTATTTGGGGGTTGGGGCATGTATCTGTAAAATATTTTTGGGCGAGGAAGGTACGGACGGATCAGCGGCGGGTTGAAGGTGTTGGAGCTGGCGGCGGACAACCAAGAAGCATCGCTAGGGAAGGGCGCTCGTTACACGTCGACCGACATGTTGACGTCGAACTCATACAAGGGGGGACAGCCCGGCACCATCATGTAGGAGGACTGTCGCGACGGAAGGAGCGGCGATGTCTAGCGGCGGGGCTATCCTTCGGATGAACCGCAGCCGGAAAAACTTTGTGCAAAGGGTTTGAATAATTTCCGCACCCCCCGCGGCCTTTTTTGGATCCGGCAATGGTGCCAATGTCGTACCCCACCGCTACCCACTATCGACATGCGCACCTAATATTAGAGAGTGCGAGCCCGGGTAAGAGTGGAGGCTCGCACTCGAAACAAGGGTACTCGACGGATGCGCGATCGGTGGGTGGAGGGTACGGCCGCTCGCTGATTTGCCAGACATGTAACCGGGTACCATACATAAAATCCGGGGAAATGGCCGGGAAAACGTTTTAGCGCGGCGGCAGGAGCGCTAGCTCTTCCTGTGTGGTAGTCTTGGCCCCCCCCACATGCCCTCAAGGTGACGGGGGACCTCGACTACGACATCTGTCGCCTCGGGACGAGCGGCTACGACCTTGGGGCGGGGCTTACGGGATGCGATGGCGAGATCGACGAGCGACCACGTGAGGAGGGGTTTTCGCTAGCCTTTCCCATTCTTTCTCCGGCAAGACCAAAGTCACGCGGAGCTAGATTAGGCCGGCCCGTCGCCCCTCTCGAACGCCGATCGGCCTAGGCCTGTCGGCACCCCGGTTCGGTGGGAGCGGGCTGTACATCGTAAAGGTCGAGCAGCGATTTCATTTTGCATCCTCTGACAAGTGGCTCTCTATTTTTTGTGGATCTTTTTCTGGATTACAATATTATTTATGTTGTTACCGTTTGGGCGGGAACAGTGGCAATTGCTGCGGTTGCTTACAGTTTTTAACCTCCGAGGAACGTCGGCACACATTGCAAATAGGTTTGTCGATAGCAGGTGCACTTGGTCGAAGAGTACCCGGCCCAATCTTTGCTCTTAAGTGTCCTAAATGGGTCAGCAACGGATGGCCGTTAAGCATGAGCCGGTCTTATTTGATAGTATTGTTGTAAATTATTTTCATTTTCTTGGACATCCACCATACACAAAGCACAAACATTTTAAGGTTTATGCTTATTGTTGTTATGTGTCGTTGGGTGTAACTTGCTGACAAGTACTACCCTCTATGAGCCCTACGCGTAAGCCCTAGCTAGACGGTAGCTACCAGGGAGGAACAAGGGACAGCAACTAGTTTTAGTTCGCCGGTATATTTTGCATTTTGCAACGGCTTTTTTTTATTTTCTATGTCCTTAGCTGCGCGCGAGCAAAATTAATCCATCAAGCTATGTTACCATGCCGCGCCCGCGATTGAGCCGGCGCTCTAAATCTGTCGCACTACTCGCAACCGTAAATGATACCCTTTAATAATTGCCCCGGCCCTCCAGCACAAAGTGCCGTAGGGTTTAGACTAGCCATCAATGCAACAACGTGCCATGAGCTAGCGCAAACAACACGGAATGCGATTGAGGGAGCTCGCTAGTTGCGACACGTGGGGAGGATGGCCATTCTATTTGTCCCTCTTAGTCCGGGGCTCTCAGTACCCATGGGACAAGATCGCTAACGGTGACTAGTCACAACAATCTACCCCATGGCACGGTGAGCCGCCATACATTGTCAAAGAATCAATCGTTTAGGATTTTTTGTGGTAGTTGTAGCGCTGCTACACATCTCCGTAAAACATTGAATAGCTTCACCGCCTTCCCGCCCGGGCCCGGATCTTGCCTCCACCGGCAACGATGACAATTGTAGCGTCTGGCGGTAATTTGAGCATCAAGCACTTGATGCATACAATTTTTATGCCATCACGAATGTAAACACGGGGTACAAAATGCTACTATAATGGTGTTGAGTATCAGGACTAAAGCTATACTATAATACGACTAGCCCGTAGTTGTGGCTAAGTAATGCCTTTTTGTTAATTTTCACACACACAAACAACCACACACACACACACACACACACACACACACACACACACACACACACACACACATTATCTATTTTGTAATAATGCACACGCCCTGTCTCTCTCACTTTGTAGTTTTGAAATAATTAGAATAATGCTCATGCACCCATTGTACCGATGCGCAGGAGTTTAAACGTTTCCAAATACACCATCCATTTGTACTTTCCAACCCCATTAAACGCATTTGTAATACCGAATCCATTCGAGCTGATGGTATACAGGATCGACCGACCGACGGGCACACACACACACACACACACACACACACACACACACACACACACACACACACACACACACACACACACACACACACATCCACACACACACACACACACACACACATCCACACACACATCCACACACACACACACACATCCACACACACTCACACACACACACACATCCACACACACATCCACACACACACACACACACACACACACACACACACACACACGCACACACACACACACACACACACACACACACACACACACACGCACGCACACACACACACACACACATACACACATACACACACACACACACACACACACACACACACACACACACACGCACACACACACACACACACACACACACACACACACACACACACACACACACACACACACACACACACACACACACACATTTTAGCAAATACATGTGATAGGACGGGATGCATACCAACCGCTCGTCCAAGCCTATCTTTCCACTGAATTTCAATTTACTGAATTCTCATATGGTTTCCGGCCGGACACAAGTAATTATTTATACCTTCGAACTAACTGCTGATTAATATCCCGGGGGCGCAAAAAAAAAAAAAAAAAAAAAACTGCTGATTAATACGGGCAGAGGCGCGTCAGGTGCAAGGTGCGCCGATTCCTGGACGGTACATGTACCTGGTACTGACGAGACCTGTACTATGTAGCAGTACCACAATTCATCAGCAGCAGCACCCGCAAGACTGCCGCGCACCGATTCGGTCTGATGCGTCAATCCCTCGCAAAACTATCTACGCTAAATTGTGGTGACTACCCCGGGCTTCTGTCGTGTAAGAAGCATTCGCTTAGTCTATCTTCTCAGTAGCCGATTATTCTGCCTTGTTATATTACAGGGCGCGGTAAACCTGAAGAGACGAAACGGACGCTGAAGATAACCCTACCCAGTCGTCGAACTTATCTACGGTGCATATATACAATAAGGCAAAAAGGAAACCTTGGCCGTCAGCACTCCCGACATGTTCCAGAGTTTCAGTGGGATCAAAGGCGGACGTAGCCGCTCCAATACTCAGGAGGGGAGGCAGTCCTCGGGCAGCCACCCCTTTGGCTCAGAGGATGCGCGGCGGCTGGATGAAGCGGACTACGTGCGGTGGGAGGTTCGCCGACTGCCTTCACCCCGTCCGCGCTTTTGTCTTATTTACCTCATCGTCGCAGTAACGCCAACCGCCGGAAATACAGCAGTGACTGTGTATTGTTTCATAAATGTGGCCTTATTAGATTCCGGACTTAAACGGAGTGTCCAAGGGCAAGACAATGACAAAGGCCGCTGTATCCAAAAGCACGTTTTGGGGGGTCGGCCTCTACGCTGGCGTGCTTTGCTTCGGGGCGCACGGCGGGATAGTGCCCGTTCCGGAGGTAGTCGAGAATGGCCACATGGACTGCTTGGCAGTCCCTCGGGAGGCGGTGGAGGGTGTGGCGGGCGGGAGCCTCCCGGCTGTGGCCCCTGTGCCTTGGGCGGGAGGCGGCAAACACAATGTGGTATCTGTTATCTGCGATACGGCGTGGAAAACGGGCTCACTTCCGACTGACGACTGGCAGGCCCCTAACCCGCGCGTGATAGCACGGCGTCAGCTCGAAAAACTGCGTGACATGGGCTACACTTTGAAGTCTGCTCACGAGTACGAGTTCAGACGTAGGCATTTGGACTATGCACAGCCAATGACAACCCGCTCCCGCAAAAATAACACGTGACACAAAAAGTATTATTTGACACATTTATAAGAAAGTAGCCTAACTGAATGAACGATATATCATCTTTAGTACTTACAATGAACATTACAAAATATTGAAATGGATACTTGATTACAGTGTCCATTTTCATACATAGCAAATGAATGAAATCAACTTCCTGTTCCTCGGGCTTAGGTTTTTTCTTCCTTTCTTTCTTTTTCTTGCTTGGTGGCCTCCACTGCTTTTTCTTGTAAGAAATTTTTGATTAATCAACATTTGCATAAGAAGTTCCGAATGACACCCACCGCCACTGACCTGCCTCCCCCCTCTAACTGGAAATCGGTACTCTGTGGATGCAGTGTTTGACCCTGAAACCTTGGAGCCTGTCATCAAGGGCAACGACATCTTCAACACGCTCGTGCTGGGCGAGTATGAGGAGGCGCTGATGGCGGTGGAGGGCGGCCTGCGGGCGCAGGGGGTGATGGTGGAGACGATGCAGACGGAGGCAGGGAGCGCGCAGTTTGAGCTCACCCTTGCGCCCTGTCAGGGGTTGGATGCAGCGGATGCAGCGTTTCGGTTCAAGCATGCTGTGAAGGAGATGTTTCAGCAGCGGCGGGTGGTAGCCTCCTTTATGACGAAGCCGGTGGAAGGGGAGGCCAGTAACAGCTGCCACTTCAACCACAGCCTGCAGCCGCTCAGGGAGGCGGGGGGGCTGTTCAGCGACGGCAGACTGGATGAGGAGGTGGAGGCTGGGTTCAAGTATGTGGATGGGGAGCTGAACGACCTGGCGAGTCATTGGTTGGGTGGACTAGTGAAGCACGCGCCCGCGCTCTCCGCCCTCTGCGCACCCACCGCTAACTGCTACCGACGGCTGCACGGCGCATGGGCGCCCTCGCATGGTGGATGGGGCGAGGAGAATAGGGATATGATGGTATATGTGTGACTGTGTATGTGTGTCTCTGCGTGTGTCTGTCTCTATGTGTGTTTATCTGTCTGTGTTTGCATGTGTGTGTGTCTATATATGTGTGTCTCTGTGTGCGTGTGTGTGTCGACCGATCTGTCTGTCTGCTCCCCATCGCCATTAGCCATCCACGGTCACTGCGAACTTTGCTCGCTTCTACTGCTTAATTTACAGTTTGTGGTTTTATATCTTCACTCTCCCTCCATTCTTGTATTGTGTCCCTCCCATGCCACGCCGATTATTGCCTATTTCTATCAGCGGGCGTCGCAGAAAGCAGAGGCGGCTGCTTACTCTTGCTCTAGACGCTGTTGGTGCCATGTATCAGAACACCTTAAATGCCCTGGTAGCCAAGAACCAGGTCTCTCTGAAATTGTGTGTGCGTGAGTGTGGCCTCAGGTGAGGCTGAAGCGCGATGGCGAGGAGGGCTGCTATTTCGAGAACCGGTTGGGCTGCGGCGCGTCCAATCCCTACCTTGTCATGGCTGCCACGGTGGCGGCAGGGTTGGACGGCCTCCGCACCCGCCTGCCCCCGCCGCCCCCCGACACAAAGGAGGCCTGCCCCGAGCTGCCGCAGACGCTGCCGGATGCTCTGGACGCGCTGGAGAAGGACGCCTATATGGTGGGTGCGCTGGGTGAGCAGTTTGTGAGGTGGTTCAGGCTGTTCAAGGAGGCGGAAATGAAGACGGTGGATGAGGTGCACCGCCGTCAGCGCGGCGATCGTTTGGAGGCTGAGAAAACGGCGCTGCTCCGATTCCTATGAGGCCGAGGTCAGCTCAGGTGCGGTGGAGCTCTGATATGCCATGCGCCCCTAAAGGCAGCTGCTGGCCCTGAGCATTGCCATAGTGTGGACGAACCGTTCCTGTGCGTTCACAAAATCGAATAGATTTCATCTTAATGTTACTTCGGATGAGGAGTGCAGTTAGGGTGGCCACAATGAGTTCATGTAAACATGTTAAAGGAGGGGCGTTTTTTTCCTCTCCCCATGTTCACACAGTCCATGCTAATTCCCCTTTTGCGTTGGAGGGCGGAGGCCGTCTTATTCAGTTGCCATACACATGCAAACTACTCGAACGCGTAGTAACCTTAGTAGTGACTATTTGTTGGCACTCATATAAGGGCTCTAACTAATGCGATTCGCAGTTTTTGGACGTAAGCCGTATGCTCGCATGAAACTGTTCGTTAGGCAATCTACGTCGGTTCCCTTTCGCCGCTTCCTGGGTGATGTGCGTCGTGTGTTCATCCAACGTGTGTCGACTGCCTTCCAGCATGGCACTCTCGGGCCGCACATGCGGGGTGTTGTTTCATGTGGCTGTCCCTATTATCTATGCCCGTATGATGTGTCTGGTGGGTAGTATAGTTTAGTATAGTATATTGTTCATGTTTGGCATGTGATGCCACATGTATCACTTCATTTTTCTGCAAAGTTTGAAATTTGACTGGACGACGCTCAAGTAAGGTTACAAAACGGCGTAACAATGCGAGGAAATGAAGGAGAGGAGGAAAAGTGGCGACGAAGACTTTGAATGCACATGTCATTTCTTTGCTTTCCGTCGTTGCTTTGAGTTGTTGAGGCCATAAATATATTTTACATTTTTCAGCTTTCATTCTCTACCAAAAAAAGGACACTGAAAGAATTGGTTTGGCTGTATTGTACAATATTGTTAAGCATAATTGTTGCGTAGATCCCGCGAAGTGTTGCGTAAACCATAATCCATGAAACATAAACCCTGCAAACTCCTATCCTATCGTAGGCTAGATACCCCACTACTTCAATTTGCTCGAAGCTGTCTGTCTGTGTCTCCCGTCTCATCAGGTAGATTTGATTCGATGTCACATATAAGCCGATCTCATGCTTTGGAAAGTACAGGTGGATGACGAGTATAGCGCACTTTATGGGATTCGGGTGTAGATTTATTTAAACGACTGCGCATCGCTTTGATTGCTAGTATTTCAATGATTATTAAAAACATAGAGAGAAACACAGGGTGTGTGCATGTGTGTGTGGGTGGGTGTGTGTTATTACTAAGACACACAGAGTGACTGTGTGTGTGTGTGTGTGTGTGTATGTGTGTGAGGAGAGAGTGAGAGTTAGAGGGTGTGTGTGTGTGTGTGTGTGTGTGTGTGTGTGTGTGTGTGTGTGTGATACTACTAAGACACACAGAGAGTGACTGTGTGTGTGTGTGTGTGTGTGTATGTGTGTGAGGAGAGAGTGAGAGTTAGAGGGTGTGTGTGTGTGTGTGTGTGTGTGTGTGTGTGTGTGATACTACTAAGACACACAGAGAGAGACTCTGTGTGTGTGTGTGAGAGAGAGAGAGTGAGTCAGAGGGGGGTGAGTTTGTGTGTGTGCGTGAGTGTGTGTGTGTGTGTGCGTGAGTGAGAGGGAGAAAGAGAGAGAGTCAAAGGGTGTGTGTGTGTGTGTGTGTGTGTGCGCATGAGTGAGAGGGCGAGAGAGAGAGAGAGAGTCAGAGTGTGTGTGTGTGTGTGTGTGTGTGTGTGTGTGTGTGTGTGTGTGTGTGTGTGTGTGTGATACTACTAAGACACACAGAGAGTGACTGTGTGTGTGTGTGTGTGTGTGTGTATGTGTGTGAGGAGAGAGTGAGAGTTAGAGGGTGTGTGTGTGTGTGTGTGTGTGTGTGTGTGTGTGTGTGTGTGTGATACTACTAAGACACACAGAGAGAGACTCTGTGTGTGTGTGTGAGAGAGAGAGAGTGAGTCAGAGGGGGGTGAGTTTGTGTGTGTGCGTGAGTGTGTGTGTGTGTGTGCGTGAGTGAGAGGGAGAAAGAGAGAGAGTCAAAGGGTGTGTGTGTGTGTGTGTGTGTGTGCGCATGAGTGAGAGGGCGAGAGAGAGAGAGAGAGTCAGAGTGTGTGTGTGTGTGTGTGTGTGTGTGTGTGTGTGTGCGAAATCAGCATAAAGGCATAATTAATTAAGGCACAACAATGGGCCGCTACTGTCGTACTACTATCATTTTCTAATGTCCGTGTGCGAGTCTGTGTGTCAGTCTGCATCACCAGCTAGATTGGATTCGGCGCGACAATTGCGATGGCATGATTGCGATGTCATGAAGATAGACGGTGATACCGTATCACTAACTTCATTGGCTGAGGGTTACCGATAAACATGATATCAACAAAGTACTGCGCAATGATACAGACGGCTTCGTCACTAACTATTGCATTTCGTTCGTCGAACTACTTCTCTTCCTTTTCGGCGTTTTTGTGCCGATGTGCGGCGAGAGTTTATGCAACGTCTTTTTGCTGCTCTTCATGGCACTCTGGGTTCCTCTCTCCGCGACGATTTTCAGGAGGGCAGTGCTGATGCTGTGGCATGCCTTCCTGTTCCTCGGGCTCAGGTTGTTTCCTCTTTTCTTCTTTATATTTTGCTTGGTGGCCTCCACTGCGTTTTTCTTGTAAGAAATCTTCATTCACTAACTACAGGTACTGCCCGTTATCACTTCCATGGTATTATACCCGTGGTACAGCAGAATTGCCCGTAGTATTTAGTCGATGTTCCCGTACGCTCGGTACAGAGGAATAATGCAAAGCATTGCTTACAAAAAGTGAGCGGGTGGATGTGTGGGGGGACGGCTTTGGATGTGTGAGAACAGTAATGTGTTTATCGAAATATGAAAACGATAGATGAGCGGCGAGGGCAAAAACTACGGGCTGCTTGTAGGCGCTAAGATTGCAACGAGTTCATTACCATTGCTCAATGCTGGGGAAAGGACAACTATCATGCAAAGGAGGGGTCAGACTGAAAAGGGAGGCCGCCGCCTGGAACAAATAAGACGATGCATAATTTGTTCCAGGCAACGACGGACATTGATAGGACGAAAATTGACGCGACTCGGTGCGAAAGACATGCAGGAAGTCATTTGTCCCATATTGGAAGCGAGGGGGAGAACATGTGTACCAACATGTGAATCACTTACAATCAACTACCCAAACTGGCAATTCGCGAAAGAAAACACAGAAAGTTGCATTTTCTGCGGGTTTAGGGTCCCCGAGGCGCCTTCATCCCGCCCACACATCCTCAAGGTAGAAGCCGTTGGCGATGAGCTGCGCCATCCAGTTCTCCGCCTCCACCTCCGTCATGCCGCCCCTCCGCTGCGCCACCTGACAAAACCCTCTGCGCACGTCGGGTGCCATCCGACGCGCGTCGCCGCAGACGTAAACTTTGCCGCCCGCCTGCAGCATATCCCACAGCGCGTCGCCCTCCTCCTGCACCAAGTCCTGCACGTAAGTCTTGGGCGCGCCCGGGTCGCGGCTGAAGGCGACGTGCAGGCCGTCTTTGGACAGCACGCCGCTCTCGGTGTACGAGGTGAACAGGTCGCTGTGGATAAAGTCGAGGGATGAGCTGCGGCACCCGAAGAACAGGTGCGCGGGGCCCAGCGAGCCGCCCTTCTGCACGTCCACACGCCAACAGCGCCATCGCTCAGCTACTGAACAATGCGCTCCATCACAACGAGGCAAAAACAACAAATGGGGTTTGATGCAAAAAAATGGGGTAACTGATTATTACGTGTCAGAAATGAAATAACGGAAAGATGAGAGGGAAGGAATCGGGGATGGGGGTGGAATAGGAGTGAATGAGCACTCGAAATAAGGGGGGGAAAGATGGACAGGAGATGACACAACTGTCATCGCAGGAATTTAGGGTTTCATAGGGTTTAAGAGGACAGTGAATGCGAGGTAGTGGAAAAGTGCCACTCGCGATGCCCCATTTCTGTGAAGCAGCTGCTCTGAGCCTTGGCAGCAGTGTGTCTTCGGTGACTTAGAGGAGACGGGGTAAGGACGAAAGTCAGCAAGAAACCGACCCTAAACTTTAAAATGTAAACAAAGTCAGCTTTAAAGTGTACTTTGTAATCAAATCAAGAGCGTTTCAATTGTTTGCGCCAGAAAGAGGCGGAGTGCGATGAGATCGTTGTATCATCGAGAGACGGAGACGAACAAAAGTGGGAGTGGCAAGTGGCACACAGGGCGGTCAGTGCGGGTGCTGGCGCAGAAGGATATGGACTGAAAGTACGGAAATGATGAGAGGGGCATGGGCGAAATTAGGGTTTAATAATTAGGGTTTCATATGTGATGAAAACAATTAGTCAGAAACGTCAAATACCGCATTAATAATCTGGAATTCGAAACGGTTGCCTGCGCAAATTGATATTTTTTTGTCAAGTGTTGATATTGTAGCCCGACGAACACATAACAGCTGAAACAACGGCGAGAACCCTAACCGTTAACCCTAAAGCCATCCGACGACACAGTCAGAGCGCACGGGACGCCGTCGCACCTTGCGCAGCTCGTTCCGCTCCTCCAGGAAGCCCATCATGGGCGCCACACCCGTCCCCGGCCCGATCATGATCACCGGCGTCGAGGGGTCCGTCGGAAGCTGCGCAAAAGTCAACCGCAATCATTACTACGCTTGGGGCTTCGTTCAGCGGTACACCCCCTACATACCCTCCCACAAGCACACCCGTACATACACAGACACACACGCACAGTCACAGACACCCACACATATAGATACCAATACACACACAAGACAGACAGACACACACAGTACTGACAGACACACACACACACACTCATAGACACAGACATAGACACACAAAGACACAGACCCCCCCCCCCCCACCACACACACACAAACCGTACTGACACCCACACACAGTCACAGACACCCACACATATATCACATATACATAGACACAGATAACAGACAAAACACATACCCAGACACACAAACACACAGTCACAGATATACACGAAATTGTTCTCACTACAAAAGGGGGATGAGGTGTGTTACTCACCCTGAACTTGCTGTTGAGGGAGGCGACGCGCCCCGCGATGACATTGCCCTCCACCATGTGGTGAATCTTACCGGAGGCGATGCCCGTGTGGTGGCGACCAGTGCCGGTGTGGAAGTCAACCAGGCCCACCGTCACCGTCGCGCGGCGGGGGCTGACGAGAGGGGAGCTGCTGATGGAGTAGAAGCGGGAGGGGAGGCGGGACGAGGCCTCCACCAGCTCCGACAAATTCATCTGCACGCTGCGAAACTTGAGCAGCAGCTCCACAAGCGTCGTCCGTTTCCCTAGCACCTCCTCCTTGTGCACGTCCGGCTCTGCGAGCTTGCGAAGCGCGGCGGCCTCGGGGGGGCACTCGCACTTGTCCGCCAGCGCGGTGATCACCTACGCACACAAACATGTCAACGAGAGCGTCAGCCTGAGCGCAGGGGGATGTCAACTGAAAGGCACTGGTGGGAGGAGGCGAGTCTGTGGAGGAAATAAGGTGTGGTTTGGAAATGTGGAGGGGTGAACGGAAGCTATGGGAGAGTGGGCCAAGATGTAGCAGAAAGGGAGCGAAGGGGAAAACGCATGTGCTGGTTGACGTTGTATTTAATGCAGCAGAAATCGTGCATGTGTGAGATGATGGAGGGTGCGTATAGAGATGCATGAGACATGAAATATAGAGATAGAGATAGGAGTGTACATAAGAGATGATAGTAACGGCATAGAGAAGGGCTCTGGGAGTAGAGAGGGAGGGGGGGAGGGGGACGTGACAGACTGTTTGCTTTGAGTTGAGGCAGGGAAAGAGGGAATGATACTAGGGAGAGGCATGAAGGGCATGCTTAGGGAATGTTCCAGAGAGAAGGGAGAAGTGCATCTGTCATAGTAGCTAGGAGAAGATGCCTGGAAGCTGCAACCAGAAAAGGGGAATGTTTGTGTGTGTGGCTGTTCGTTAGTGTGGCTGTACGTGAGTTTGTGTACCTTTAAGTGTGCGTACGTGCACGCCTGTCTTTGTATGTGTTGGGAAGGGGGGGGGGGGGGGGGGGGGGGGGGGTCGAGCGGTTGAGCATGCACTAATTTGTTTATGCATCTGTCAATTTGCGTGCCAGTGCGTGCGCATGTAAGTCACCATTAGTGTGTGCCATTGTGTGTTTATGTGTATTCAAATGCCTGCGAGCATGACTCGATGTGTGTGTGTGTGTGTGCGCGCGCGCGCGTGTGTATGTGTGTATCTGCGCATTTATATGAGTGTGTGTGAACGTGTCTCCGCGTTTGTGTTTGTGTGTATGTGGGGGGGGGGGGGGGGGGGGGGGGGGGGGGGGGGGGGGGGGGGTCTCAGGGGGGGGTGGAGGTCTACTCTACCTTGCGTGACGGGGGGCATGAGAGGTCTGGGATCCACTGCAGGATGCCGGTGGCTGTGGCAGGGATCTTGGCGATGCCGACCTTGCTCATCGCGGCCATCATTTTCTTGTTGCGCACGCTGGCGGCGAGGGAGATCTCAAAGCCCTCTTCCGCCCCCACACCGCACGCCCGCAGCGCCATGGCCACCAGCTCCGCGGGGTTGGGCGCCCACACCTCCAGGTGGTCGCCCGCTTGGTAGCTCAAGTGCTCCGGCAGTGCCACCTCCAACTCGCATGTGGCCCTGTCGCTATCCGACGACTGCAACTGCTTGCTGCCTGTCACCTTCAGAGGCTGCGCATGCACACAAGCAATCCCAACCCACAAAATCGTGTCAGCATGAGCAACCCGACTGATGGATGGACTCAGCGAAAGCACAGGTGAAAGAAGGGTCAGAGGGACGAGCTGCTTGACTGCGCGGCTCTCAAAAACAGCGTTGTTTTATTGATTATTCCGAAGCTTGTACGACAAATATTTTGGTTTCAGCATTCGTGAAATCTTTCGGCTCGTAGGGTTTGGTGCTGTGGTATTTCACAAAAAAATGCCAAAACTGCATTCACAAAAACAATTTACATCGCTAAATCCAAATAAAGGGATGTGCTCACACACATTATACCTATTTAAAATGTTCGACAATTATAATATATGAATTTGAGAATGCTTATTATCAAAGACGCGTGTGGTTTACAACTTGTCTTCATCCTACTTTATCAGGTTTTACTTATATATTTATAGGGTTGTAGCATTTACGTAGTCTTTTATTTCCTACTAGAATCCAAGGGTTCAGGTAGTGCGGTTAATTAGGGCATTTTAAAATAACAAAATTAGAAAAGGACAGATGGGTGCAGCGACAGCGAGAACCTGGGATGTAGCGACCTGCGCGCATCAAAACAGCCTAGTAACGGTAAGGTAGCCGGCAACGCACCGCGAAGCTGTCCGCCTTCACGTGTGCGCTGAGGTCGGTGTCGGGGTAGGTGGCGTTGATGTACTGGTACAGCTCGGCGATGGTGGAGAAGAAGGAGGCGTAGGCGTCGGGCGGCACCGCGCGGACGGCGGGCTCCTTTTTGGTGGGCGGGGTGCCACCCGCGGGCGTAGCGCCGCCAGGCGCGACCTGGGAGAGGCCAAAGGAGACGGAGAGGGTACGCATGAGGGCGTCCAGCCAGTCCTGAAAGTCCTCGACGAAGGAGGGGTTGGCGGCGTCCACGGCGGTGAAGCCCATCAGCTCCTCCGCCGACGTCGCGCGAAGCGTCTCATACACACGAGTAGGAAACTTTTGGTACGTCGCTTCCCAGTTGGTGTTCCCGACCCCACACACGACAAACTTTTTCCCCGCCAACGAACCTGCCCCTTGCTTGGGCAACCACTCCGACGCAAAGGTCGCCGCGTTGTCCGGCGGCGTGCCGTTGTAGGTACTGGTGATGATCACGCCCGCGCCAAATTTTTCGCCGAGCTCCAACTTGGCGCCCGCGTCGAGACTGAGCACCTCCGGGCAAAACCCGCGAGCGGCCGCCGCGGTGGCCACCTGCTGCGCGAAATCTTCGCAGGTTCCGCTGTTGGAGCCAAACAGGATGAGTAGGGGAGTGTCGTGCTTCGCGGTGACGACGGGAACGGAGGCGGCGGGCTTCTGCGTAGCGGGAGTGGTGGGGGTGGTGGTGGTGGTGAGGAGATCTCCCTTGAGGAGGGCCTTCAATGCGCGGTCGAGGGGTCCACCGGGGCGAGCGGTGAGGTGGAGGCGAAGGTTCTCGGGAGAGGGAGAGGCGCCGCCGTCCTTGCTGCTGCTCACGAGCTGGAAGCCATCCGGGAGGGAGAAAGAGAAAAAGTTTAGGACCATCGCGAGGAAGGTCTTGGCCTCCAGCACCGCCAGCTGCTGACCGATACACGCACGCACGCCGAAGCCAAAGGCGGCAAAGGCGTTGGGGTGGCGTGGGGGGCCGCCGGGCATGTGCCTTTCCGGGTTGAAGAGCGAGGGGTGGCCGAAGGCGCCGCCCTGGTCCCACTGTTCCGGGTCGCGGTGGATCGCGACGTTATTGAAAATCACACGCTGCCCCTTGCGCAGTAAGTACTTGTCCAGGATCACGGTGTCGTTGCCCACGTCGCGGGTGACGGCAGGCACAGAGGGTTGCAGACGGAGGGCCTCCTTGAAGCAGGCCTCCACGTAGTGTAGCTTCCCTATGTCTGCAAAGGTCGGGTTCACCCGATCCCCAAGTACCGCCTCGATCTCGGCCACCGCTTTCTCCACGCACCGCGGATTTTTGCCGAGGTAGTAAAAGAGGTGGCCCAGCGCGGCCGCTGTCGTCTCGTGCCCCGCGATCATGATGGTCATGAGGTGCCCAAATACATCGTTCAGCTTCACCATGTCACCCGTGCTGGGCGAGCGCTCGTTGAGCATCATACTCAGCACGCTCAGCGGGCCGCCGATCTCACCGCTGCGCGTCTTTTCGATCAGCTCGTCCACAAACTCGTGGCACACCCCCACCGCCTCCCCCAGCTTCTCGCGCATCACCTGCTGGGGGTCGCAGAACGGGTTGAACCGCGCGTTGAAGCTGCCCACCACATTCTCCGCCTTCACCGACCCAAAGGTGTAGCCGAGGCCGAAACGGAAGGCCTGGAAGCAAGCAGCATGCGTCAGCCAACAAACGAGCGCGCAGGAGTGGGGTGAGGTCTTGCGATGGTCAAACAAAATGTAAACAAATTTGAAAATTGTATTAACATATTGCATTTATTCCAATTGACATCAATGCAAGGCCATCTATTTTTTATCCAATCAATTCGATTGAATTATTCAATCCATTACAAGGCCATCAATTTTTTATCAATAGATAAAGGTATTGTAATCAGTCCATTACGGTGCTTAAGGTCCCAAAAATGGGGCGGGAGACTAAAACACATTATGAGATTGTGATGGCCTAATTACCCGGCACCTCAAGACGCGATGTGCAATATAATTTCATGTCATTCTTCGTGTAAGAAAATTGAAAACAATTTCCCGGTATCGGATAAAACGCATAAAATGATGAATACAAATTTATGGCTAATAATATCCTCAAATGTTTGGGTCGAATCAAATTTGCTGTTAATTTGCAAATTACTGCGGTACAATCGATGGCGCTTTTAATTAACTCTATACTTCGATTTTTTAAATCGTACCCGTATTTTTACATGTCGGATCATATCTCTGTGTTAATCACTGAAAGCCACGAGTGGTTAGGAGGAAAGTACAAGGTGGGAAACAGGGGAATCGGGACTATCAAGGTCATCATGAGAACCAAACACGACGGGCTGTTTCACTTTCGGTGCTTGCGGTTTTCCATTGAACCTAATTCTATATGAGTGAAATAGTTTGCGGTAAACTGCGCCTATGAGCTGACACCCCCACTGTGGTCATTCTTACATCTTATTTTGTATTGCTTTGGTACACCAATTGAATGACATGGTAATAATCACATCCACTTTTACTACTCGCTCACTTTGCGAAAGCAAACCTTTCAATAATATGTAATAGAAAACCAAACAGAACAGAAACATTGAAGGAAACAATGAAGATTTAAGAGCTGAGCGCGCACTTCTGACATTCAGAGCACTTTCTAAACCAGACATGACCACAGACAGAGTAGACAGACGATGTCAGGCACCAATCAATGGATAAGTATCCTCCGTGGAGGAGCGTGTAAGGACACAATAAACGATGATTTGAGTCCTCCTCCACAGCAAATTAAGCACTGCCGCCCACCATGGACAGTAATCAAACATACGTACTTCAAACATACCAGTACGGCGGCAAAGCTTTGATTAATACGGTGCAATATGTCCCATTTCATTTTAATGTAATTTTCACGCTGATTTTTACGGCACTTCATATACCTTTTCTTTTTACTCAAGTTTCCAAATTGAATTCTTGTCCTGGTATACAGGTGAGCTACCGGTACTGGTGGTGCAAGTATTTCATATATCCGCCCCGCCACGACTCACCTCGATGAAGGGGTGGAGCGGGAGGCCCCCAGCCTTGCGCTCCACATTCTTCATGTCGAAGTCCAGCGCGCACTTGCCCACAGCGTCCGCGGTCATGCACGTCAGCCAGTCGTTCACCCCCTCCACCCACACGCCGCTCCCCAACTTGGCCCACTCGTGCACGAACGCCTGCGTCTTCTCCAGAATGATCGGAAAGTAGTTCTTAACGCGGATTGCGTTGAAGGAGCGCGGCAGCAGGCCGTGCCCCGTCTTCCACGTCTCGCTGTCGGTGCTGTCCGTGAACAGGCCGTGACCCGCGAACGTCTGGATTCGTTTGTTAACGGCAGTGGTCCACATCTTTGGATACTGCTCGTCGGCAGCGAGGACGGCGGCGAGGAAGTGCACGTCAGCGGTCATAATCGTGCCTTCGTAGTACGCGGGCACGTAGTCGATGTCCCACTTCGCCTTTTGTGAGTCCTCCTGCGGCATGGGTAGCATTAGGCGCAGCGTCTTGCCGTGGGGGAAGGACCCATCGCCGAAAAAGTTGTGACACGCGTTGTATATCGTGACCTTGTACGGGCCCTGCTTCAAGCCCAAGCCGTTACCCACGATGGGCAGCGGTGGGGGGCCGGCCGGGGCGCGCTCCAGCGGTGGGGCGCCGGCAGCCTCGGCGCTCAGGCCAGCGCCCCCGGTGGTCGCGATAAGGACCACGACGTTGCTGTGCAGGAGAAAGCGCAAGAGGCAATACAATAAGCCGCATATTATTGAACGATATCTAATGCCCGCCGCCTGCTTATATGCGAAAGAAGATATACGATAATGGCCATTAATGATTGTTTCCTTTCGTCTGAAAATCTAAAACTATCATAGACACAGAAGTCAAGTTAACACGGGAAACATTTGTAGAGAAAGTGTATCTAAAATTCAGCCAACTTAAAACGGCGGACGGGATTGAGCCCTAGCATATAGCACCACCGGCGTCGTGGTAGTGTAGAAAAATGAGTCACAACGGCTGATCGGCAGTAGGACAGCAGCAGCACGCTTGCGTACTTGATTAGGAACTGACAATATACCGCCGACCGATGCTAAACCATGACGAGATGAACCAGTTCGCGAATAACTGACAATCGGGACAAATAACGCGGCGGGTGGCATTTAGAATTGTGGCACTGCTTTTTTTTTTCTACGCCCACGTTGATGTTCTACTCTCAGGTATACCCGCATCGGCACCCTCTAGGTGCCGGGCTGTGGGTCTGGCAGAGCTGATGTAGCGTGCTGACAGCCAGCGTGAGGTTTAGGGTTTGAAGTTTATAGTATAAACAATAACGAAACAGCCCGAACTCGCGGAAGGAGAAAAGTAGCCGAAGGCTCTCACCTCGGGTCCCGGCCCCATCCAATACAAAAGAAGGGCTACTGGTATGTAGGTAAAATATGTAGGTAGCAGCAATTCGGCGGGTCGGTGGTCTTCTACTACCTACGCTCTACTGTAGCAAAGATAAATTCGTGATCGCCGATATAAAAACTGCTTCGGGCAGTTGCAATGAAAACTTAGGCTTAGGTAGAACACGTATGCCAATATGTGGGTTATTCACCTAGCGAGACAGCTGCCTCCATTCCTCTTTCCTGCGAGTATGTCCGCGACGTTGCCCTGGGTGACCTCCTCTTTTGTAGACTGCAAAAACAGTCGAATGTCACCCGCCACCGCTATTATATTCAGAGCAACACGCACAGCATCAAGGACAGAGTCCAAGGTATTGCCAGGCTGCATCACGCGGGTGGCGTTGCGGCGCAGGCCCAGGGAGTTCCCTAAGTCACCCCCGGCATCGGCGAAGACGAGCAGGTGCAGCTTCCGGTTGGGGTTGTTCGCCATGGCTGTCGCGAGTTTGTACGACGCGGCGGCGACCGCGACGGCAGCGCCGGCTCCAGCTACCACAGACACCTTCATCGCACCGAAACTTGGAAGCGCAGAAGGCAGCCGATCCTCGTCGATGCAGGAGCAGAACAGTCTGCGTGTCCAACAGTTTACCTCCAAGAGCGGCGTGGTAATATTGCCGGGACGACGTTAGCTGTATGTCAGACAGAGTTTCTACCTGCACCAGCACCCCGCGTCCTCGTCTCGTATTACAAGGATTCGGAACTCGCTCCGATCGCTTTACTGCTGTCGGTACGTGTTCTGGTACCTGCGTGTCGATGAGCTGTACCTGTATCGATTCCGGAAGATCGCTGTACGGGTATTTTATGTGGATGTCGCCAGTTGCAGCGGCTTTTTTATTATTGGGGCTGTAGTTGATGGTGCCCGCCCGCCACAGCTTCGGTTTTGGAGCTATCCTCAATCTCGTCGTCCGCGGATGGTGGCAAAGCTCTCCTAAGAACTACCGACCCTAATAAACTCTGTACATGCAAGAGACGAATAGGGAGGGAAACCCTAACAGCCCTCGATCTGCAGTAATCTTTACGCAAGAATGGCGCGGTAATTTTGCGAGCACAGGTACCAAGGTACCTGGCACCGCGCGGATATATCCGCAACTTGAGAATCATTACATGTACGGGTAGTACCTGAAAGGAAGTTGCTGCAGTAATCGCGGTCGTATAACATCAAGTCCTTTGCAGGGCGGCGTCCTGCTGGCGTCTCTAGTGCCTCGGGAGAATTGGTGGTACGGTACGTAAAAAAGTGCCGCTTGGAATTAAACAGCTTAACATCTCATCTTTCGCGGATGGTGGCTAAGTTCATTTAAGAACCGGCCTTAAACTGTGTACAGGTAAGAGACAAGCACGGAGGGAAACCCTAACTCTAGTGCCCATCCCTAGTGCCTCGGGGATATGTGTATGATCTGATATATCATACATCGGCCTGTATGATTACGCGTTTTCATAATCAATACTTTTTCTGTTAAATACCGCTAAGTACAGTCAGTGAATATCTAAAGTAGCGGCAGACACGCCTAAGCTCAGTATCGTCTGCACCACCGACTTCGGCTACAGATCGAGCGACCATCCCTATCATAAGGTATGGTGCACCACGCCCGCTGAATATTGGGGGAGGGAAGGGTTCAAGATACTAGAGGTGCGGCCGTGGGGCGTATTTATTCCGTACGGACCCGCCTCATGTCACCAAAAGCTAGGAGGTCGAGTAGCATTTGGTGTTCGTAGCCAATCGCTGTCGTGCCGTGCGCGGGGCGCTAATTGCAAAGTCCCACACTCAACGCACAGAAAGGAAGTACTTTGCAAGATACCCTCGTCGAGTTTTTTGTCGAGGTTTCCCGTACGTTGATAGTGATATTGCAATTATTTTCATTCGATTATTTGTGCTGCTGCGCTCATAATATGCGAACTATGTTCATTCTTGGCTGCAAGACACCGTAGAGGCTCATCAACTCCTCTTGGACAAGGTCGCTTGCAATGCTATGTTAGACCTCGGAGGGACACACGCCGCTTTTCGCTTGATGACCATGTGTGCGGTACGCCGCTATGGGTTCTTGCTCCGCACCCTCCCCCCACATATTTGCCGACCGTACCTTGCTACTTCATATAGGGCCGTTCGAACAACATTTAAGCGAATCTTGGGCGTTTCTCAGGATGTTTCCCACATGCATTTCCACATGCATCTCCATAGAGGCGGTTGCTTGCCTGAACAAGTCGGTAAAAAACCGTGGCGTGGCCGCCGAGAGCACCAACTTCCGTGACCGCAAAGGGAATGAAGCGGATGTCGGGGCGACTCCTCACCCCGTCCGAGAACTTGGTCTAATCAGCACGGCATAGGGCGACATCGGGACACGCGGGACTAGAGACGCCGAGCAAACCGGAAACTATTGCATCAATAGCAGGTTTAGAGCATGTGATACCGTGGTAGCGCAAGCCACCCACATCCGTAGGGAGGCCGTCGTTGCCGTTGGGGAGTTGGACAAACATCGTGGGTCCGTGAGAGCCTCCACGCCAACCCCGGGTGTGTCACAAGCCTCGGAGGTGATCTCCGCAAGGGCCGTCACTAACCAGCAAGAGTGAACGGTATGGTCCGAAGCACCTCCGCCGCATCGAGCCAAGTGGTCAGCAAATGGAGTAGCTCGCGCGTCATCCGACATGTCGACACCCATCGACTAAAATGCACCCCGCATAGCTTCAACCGAGAGACGGTAAGAAACACAAGCCGTGGAGGATCGAAGAGTGGAGAGCATGCAGGACGACGGAATATATGCCGAAGATGCGACAAACCGCGACGCGGAAGATGGCGTCACAGTGTTAATTGAACTTGTCAAGGAGCTCGCCCATGCGGCCAGTTGTAGGCGGGTCCGAAGCCCCCAAAAATGGCGCCCCGGGCGAGATGAGATGCCAAACGCCTAGATTATGGCCGAGCGTGGTAAGAAAACGTGGGAACGAGGTTAGCGAGGCGAAACAAGTTGGCGCGTTGACTGATGTCGGCTTGAAGCTTTAGAAAGATATCCGTGGCAAACACGGAAAGGGGTACTAACGAGGGCAAGGCATAAAGGGACCGAGTAGTATGTCTACTGTTTGATCGGGTGTCAGCTACGCAACATTCGTGGGCCACCATCGGACGTTTCGGGGGAAGGCCTTGGTTGTAAGGGGTACGGACTCGGCGAGAGCATGAGAACCGCACAAGGCATCCAAGCGCGCCCACTATGAAGGCAGCTCTACCGACCACATGGGTTTTTTGTCGCCATTGTCTCCGTCCGGTGCACTAGACCGTCAGGACACCGCTGTGGTGATAGCAGTCGCTAGCCGTCCATACATGGTCCACAACGCAGTTTTCTGCCCGATTTTTAGACATTTTAAAGTACGCGCACGCTGTTGCACATCTTGCGTTGCTTCCGTCACCAATCAACACCCCCAAATATGTCAATTACCCACTAAGGTATTAGAGAGGACGTGCGTACACTGTGCGACCCAATGGCGGCCATGTTGGTTGCGGTTGGTTCTCGATTGGCGGTGCCATGGGTCTGGGCCGTGCTGCAGTAATTATCGCCATGTAGAGTACTTATATACGATACTTTTTTACGAGCATGCCAAACATTTATATAGCATGCTTTAAGTCTAAGAGCAGCGAGCGAGCGAGAGGGAGAGAGAGAGCATGGAAGCGCGTTAACTTAATGTGGCTATGAATGTGTTAGCTATAAGGAGAGGGGCGCATTGCGACGGCGCGCGGGTGCAGATCCGGATGCGCCACTTCGCCGACCTTTGTCGTACATGCCTAGCGCAACAAGAGCCGCTACCCCCCCCCCCCCCCCCCACACACACACACACACCGTAGCTAAAGACCCATACTAAAGCTCATGCACTACACTTTCAGAAAACTATAGAAGATCGGAGCTGCATAGCTTCATGTTGGTCTTGTATCGGATAGAAGTAATAGGGTAAGACATCCAACCGATATGATGTCGGGCCGGAAGGCGCCCGCCGGCGGCGCAGCGGCGGCGGCCCCGGAGGGGGGTGCGCTCGCAGGCCCGTCGGCACCTACCTCTACCTCCACGCGGTGGGCGCTGGTAACCCCATAGCCGTGCCATGCCTGGCACGGTAGGGGGCTGAACGAGGTACCGACAGGTACGATCCGCGGGATCAGCAGCTGTCGGCAAGCCATGTACGGAGGGTTTTGGAAAAACATAATATCCGTACACCAGCACATGGATCTCCCGCTCGGCCAGTCCGATATGTCTTTTACGCGACTAAATACTCGCGGATACTCTCCCGACGATGGGGCGGGGGCGGCGTTTGCGAAATATTTTTTGGCGAAGAGGGGTACGGACGGATCAGCGGAGGGACGAGGGTGTTGGAGCTGGCGGCGGACAACTGTGAAGCAGCGCTAGGGCACGGCGCTCGCTAGCAGTCGCCAGCCAAGCGAGAGTCTTAGGTCTCCCTTGGGGGCGAGGCCTGCTGCTACGCAGGACGGAGGTTGGTCCCAGCCGGAGGAGCGGCACGGTCTGGCGGCGGCGGTCCCTAGGATCGCCCGCCGCCGGAAAAGCCCAGTATGGGGGGTTTTTGGAAAAATTCCCGTACCCACCATCTTTTGAGGACCGGCGACTCGATTCCGGTGTTCTTCCAACCCCTTCCCTAGTCGGTACCCAGTTATCGATAGGCTGCCTCAGGTAGTGTGCCTAGGGTTATCGTAACGGCACACTGCTCGTAAAGGCGGCCCCCTAACAACGTAAACCACTGGGGGAGGGCACGGACGGCCACAGCGCGATCAGATAGGTGTTGGAAACAAACGGGAAAAGGACAGGGGACAGGAGAAAATCTGGCTCGGGGGCAGGAGAGCCAGCCGGACACCGTCTGCAGCCTAGTTATTTTCTCTTCTCAGCCCCCGAAGGAGGAGAGAAGACTAGGCTAGGTGGCGAGCTGCGTCGAGAGGAGCGGCTAATACCTCGGGCGGGGTTGGGCACGGATCGAGGCGGGACCGACGACGACCTATGCGAGGAGGGTTTTCACCTGCCTTTCCCCCCAAGCTCCGGCACGACCGGAGTCGCACAGGAGCCGAGGTCAGGCAGGTTCGCCTCGACTAGCTTAATGCTGAACAACCTTGCTGATCAGCGACCCCGCAGCGGCTGGAGCAGGCCGCGTATCGTGGAGACTAGCGACATTTTTTATTTCATACTGTATCCAAAAAAATTACATATAGATAAGACAATAATAAATACCTGGATACGGGTATGTTTTAGACGGTATCGTCATTGCCATTGGAGAGGTTGGGATTTGTGGTTCACGGTCTACCTCACGCTTCTAAGTCCAGCTAGGCATAGCATAAGGGGGGCCCAGAGACTCCAGCGAGTTTTACTGGTATTGGAGTGTTTAATTTCAAATTTCAAATTTCGGGCCGGAAAGAGGCTGGTTGTTGTAAGTAATACCTTCTAGTTATTAGTTGCAGATAGCTACTGTAAGCTATTCTAGATATGATTTGTACATGTCCAGACCGGACATACCGATAACTTGTTTGATTCGGTAAAGAGCTGTCGCTAGGCTTCAGCTCTCTCACTTCTATTGTCCCGACACCACGCCTTGGGCTGGTTGCGTGAGGCGTGACTGTAGGTGACTGTCCTATTTCCGTGACCGTGACTGTAACTAGGTTTGCGTTAGTTATCTTCCATACCAATCGTGTTTGCACGGTTCAACAGGTTATGGGCCCACGCCTCACGTCACTCATGCGCGACAACTTCGTTCGGCGAGCTGCGATCGCCACCTCTCCCGCAGAAGGCAAGTTCAAATAATAACTTAGTACTTTCACCTTGTAGTAGGCGGTATCGCCAGTATTAACTGCGCTTTTAAACCCACCACACCACCCACCTAAGTCAGCCGCTCGAGGACGCCACCCATACCAACGAGCTCGTCGTATGTGGACAAGGTGCACACAAGTCCAAGCGGGCGAAGGGGGGGCGCATTATTGGGTGAATACACATACATAGTGTGCACGACAGCCCTAGCTTAAATAGTTTTTATATTTATTTAGCGACTTAGCCGCCAACGCATTGCTCCACCTGACCTTGCCGTGGCCTCGACTTGTGCCCCACAGTGGGTGGAGGATACAGAAAAAAGGTAATTTGAGACACCCCGGGGCTACACGCCGAGGGGTCGGCGGGCAGCAGACCGTCTCTCTGAAACCATTGTTAGGTGCAATTCCGGTCAGTTGTTCTTACCGGTGCATATCGTTCTGTTTTTTCCTTCGTCTGCCGCAATGGCACAAAAAATTTGTTCCGCCAACTCTCCACCTCTCGCGCGTGTTGATACCATTCACCCCAACTCTCAACATAGCTCTCTCGCCCCAACCCATGATACGCTCGCGCTTGTCCTTGAGCCAATGGCGCTCATAAACGCTCGTCTGGACGCGCATACGGCCAACGTTGTTGTAGTTGCTGCTCCAGTTGTTGCTGCCGACACCCATGTCGTCCAGCGCCGTCGTGATGCGCAGCGCGAACCCCCGCGCGACGATCACTCCATAGACCCCCTCCCACCACCTCCACCATACCCCAATCTCGGCTATCCCCCTCCAACCCACGGACCCCTCTTCCCAAATGCCCGACCGCACCACGTCCCCACTTCGCGTGGCCACCGAGCGCACCCATACGGTCCGCCGCCAGAAGTGCCCGGTCATTCTCCATTCCTAGGTGGCCCGGCCCGCCTCCTCACTTTCTTGGCTAGCATTCCTCACCTGCCCAGCGTGGTGCTCACATTAGCGGTGGCGGGCGTCGCCCCACCATTGACCCGGTGGTCGTCGGCCGTGCTGCCCATGAAGCAACCGGCTTCGACAAGGACGCCCTCAACCGGTCTATGAAGACACATCGTAATCAAAACCCCTAAAAGCGCGCGTTTTTTTACGCCGATGCGCGAATTCAAACCCACCGACACATCACCGCGTCGCATACGCACATTGTGCGGCGTTTTTTTACTCCAACCTCACACCCTACCCCCCATAGTGGATGCATGCGGCGATTACGTGTCAGGTGAGTCAGTCGGCGGTTTGAAGACGCGTCGTGAGGTGTGATTAGTAGGTGTAACGTCGTAGCGTCGTGTTACAACATCACCGAGGTTTTTTCGCTGAGAACACGGTCAATTGCGCGTGTTTGCAGTTGAGACAACATTCGCTAGGGATAACTAGCCATGAGTGGAGAGCATGGACGCGGGAGTATTATGCGAGTACATGGTCGACAGAACCGCTTCATCAAACAAAGATCGGTCGATGCTAGGGCGGTAAGGGCCGAAGCCGCCGCGGCGGTGGTTTGTGCGGGTCGTACGGGCGGCGCATCACCATCAACAATAAAGCCAACGAGTGAAAGACTGCAACGCAAGCTCGAGGACGCAAAAAGGTCGTTGGCCGCGGAGCGCGAGCGTGCCAGGTCAGCAATAAAGGACAAAGATGATGCACGGTTGTTGTCGGCCAAGCAGGTGGAGAGCTTGGAGGCTGCGCTTGAAGTTGCTCGGCGAGAGATTGCGGCTTTGAAAAAAGCGAACATCAAGCTTCAACAACATATGGAGCTGTTGCACATCGTCGTCGGGACTGGTCGATCGGGTGAGGGTCGTGGCAAGTCTAACAGCGTGTCGCAGCGGAAGGCATTACTAAAGAAAGGCGATAAAAGGTGGTGTTGCCGTCTGCCCGTTAACAAAGTTGATAACGGTGCCGTCTGTGACCGGCGGCGCGCGTCGGGGATGGTATAAGCGGGAGGTGAAAGGGAAGCTAATGGGGTTCTTGGAGGCGCGCTACGACGGGGGTGGCGGGGGGAACACCGTCCTCCTACTCCTAAGCGGGAAAAACATATCCTACCGTCACTAAAGACAGTAAAAAGATCCAAACTACTACTAAAGTACTATTGAACCACATAACGGGGATGGGTCGGTAGCTCGGATGAGCAACGCCGATCGTCTTCGCTCTGGGCCTGGCCTCCCATCGAGCGACAGACTGGTGGACAGGGCCGTTGGACAACGCGCACCATCAACCTCTCCCCACCCGAGCCTAGCTCACCAAGGTCAGTGGATCCGTAGCGACACCAGACGGTACACACTCAAAGGCGCAGCTATCAGAGATTTGAATTTCATCTCCCCGACAGCTAACGCGCCACCCACCTCGAAATCCGAACATGTACCCGCCATAGTACTACGACAGAACAATCACACCCATCGCTTACAAAAGCTCCCCCCCAAGGGAGCGGCGCGCCACACCGCGCCCCTCCGAGCGTCCGGACGTTCCCGTCCGCCGCCAACATCCAACAAACCCAGGTCCCATCGGGCCTGGTCGTGTGCCGCCAACACACGCAGCCCATTCTGAAACCCACTCGAAAATTCTCAACTAACCCCCTTGGTTCTCTCCCCCACTCGGAATCAAGCTCGATCGAAATGTCCTCGACCCCTACCCCCCCCCCCCACTCACAGACAGGTGCTTATGCCATTGCGGGATCGGCCCGTGAATGCGCCCACCGCGGACCCCTACAACCCCCGGAGCTATCCAACGGGACATCCGCTCGCTCTACTCAACAATGTGTCCCAACCACCCCCATCCGCCCAAGACTTGGGCACGGCTTCGGAACCCTCACCAGTTAGAGGACTCCAGACGCCTCTGGTCCTCGCCGCTCCTAGGTCAACCACTGACCTGGGACGGGCCGCTGACTCAACAACCCACACGGACGACCCGTACCGGTGCGATCGTCCCGCCCCGTCTCCACAGTAAGGACCAGTCTAGCACCCCCCGCCCCCTCCCGCTAGCCTCCGTTGATACTCTCGTTAACAGCGCACCTAAATCGATACCTTTCCCTCACCTTAGTGCTTCCCAGCCACAGTGTTGTAAAGCTCGACCAATACTGCCACATCATGAGACTCGAGAATCGTTTTCTTTAATCCAAATAAAACAATATTCTACAAGCTTGATTCTTGCCTCTGTACTAACCACTGCCCTGATCAGCACTCATCGCCACCCCCCTCCCCCTCATGCTACCCTCCTACCCCATAACTATACTAGTCTCCTCGCAGCTGCACGTGCCGCCTGGCCTGTCGCGCCGGCCCTTGCCCTATACGCTGCCTCTCGCCCGAACTCGCCGCTCGCCGACCGTCATCCCCCGTCCCACAATAAGGACATGTCTCGCCCCCAGCGTCCCCTCCCGCTAGCCTACGCTGATCCTATCGTTAACAGCCCACTAAAATCGACACCTCTCCCTCACCTTAATGCTTCCGAGCCACAGTGCTTTAAAATTCGACCAGTAATGCAATATCATGCAACTCGAAAGTCGTTTTCTTTAATCAGAGAAAAAAAATATTTTACATGCCTAATTCTAGCCCCTGCACTAACCACCGCCCTGATCAGTTCTCGTCGATGCCCCCCTCCCCCTCATGCTACCCTCCTACCCCACAACTGCACTAGCCTATTCACAGCTACCCGTGCCGCCTGGCATGTCGCGCCGGCCCGGGCCATGTACGCTCCCCCTCGCACGGACTCCCCGCTTACCGACCGACACGATCCGTCCGCCGACGACTCCCACTCTCCTCCCCCGGTGCCAGCAGCAAACACCGGTGCCCCGCTCACCTCTTCCCCCCTACCTAACCCTCCAGTTGACGGTTGTCCTTCCGCTGCTCCCTTGCTCTGTCCAACGCTCGCTCGTGTCGCTTTGCCCCTCCGATTTCTAATTTTCTTTCCTTTCTCTATTTACATAATAGCCCGCCTAACCCGACTAACCCATCAGACACTCGCGCTTACCTGCGATTACCTCACTGTAGACCCTAGTGCAGTCGTTCTCCCTCCCACTTTTTCCACCCTCCATGCTCTGCCCAACTCGCATGTCGTTACAATAATGACAGCTCTCCCCATGCTAAGGCTAGCCCGCCCGCGCTGCTCTACCCGACAGCTTAACCGCTCACCCGCCCCCCCGCGTCTTTACCCGCCCCAGAAATATCGCCCCCCCCCTTACAGACACGGTCTTGCAGTCACGCATCCCTAACAGTCTCAGCGATACACGTATTCCCCCGCCC